>ML823765.1:0-30401 GCA_009831015.1 Picea engelmannii
GTATTGTTTGCATATGTTATGCATGACAAAATATACAAAACTTTGTTGCTGATAATTGTTTAGTCCAAAAAGGGTTTGTGCAAATATTCATTTTCTTGCTCATTGTGATGTTCAATTACTTTGCATTGACCCATAGCCAAATTAAGCCCCTATTTCGACCGTTGGTCCACTTCTTTATCGTTCTCCTTGTAGACATGTTGACAAATAAAGGTGTCAAAAGTGGTCTGCAAACGAGTAATGTCTTCCACCAAGGCAACAAGTCTTGTGTTTAAGCATCTTTGTGTGCCTTTTATCCAGTTTATGACGTTTAAAGAGTCCCCATAAACTTTTAAAGACGGGCAACCTTTTTCAATGGTGAAAGCAATGAGTAGTTTAAGGCTCATAAGTTCTGCAAAGTTGTTTGTTCCTAGCCCGAAACCGAAGTTCATAATAAAGTAGTGTGAAGTTGAAAGGTAGAGGATTCCTCCTCCTCCACATATGTTTTGTTGAGAAGCTTCATCAAAGAAACCCCAAGGGGAGGAACTGTTAATCACGACCTCTTGAGGCTGCCTGGAGGAAGGTCTAGGACTCTGAGAGAGGAAGGAGGGCAGAAGGGAGACACTTCTAGCAGCTGTGATCTCAGGAGAAGGAGGGGTTCCTTTGAAAATAAAGGAATTTTGAGCGAGCAAAACACCCTAGATGACCAATAAAGGAAGGGCTCTTAAAATTTTGAAGTCTCTTGTTTTCCACCAAGTAAACCAGGAGTGATCCAAATCCCTTCCTTCCCAAACACAGTGTAGATTTAACAATCTAGAAGTTTCCTTCCAAACTTTGTTGATGAATATACACTTTAGAAAGAGGTGTAATAAAGTTTCTCCTTCGGATTTGCAAAGAGAGCACCAACCAGGGCCAACAAAGTTTGTCTTCTGGAGGTTATCCCAAGTCAGAACCTTCCACAGTTTCCTCCACCACCAAACAGGTTCACGGAGGCCTACATCTGAGTTATATTTTAGATAACCCAGTTTTGGGGAATATATCCCTGAGGGGGATGGATCCCAAATCAATTCATCTTCAGTGTCCATGAGTCTAATCTGTGAGGACTTTAGACTGTAAATATAACTTCCCATTTCAAGTTTTTCTTCTTCACTAAGGCCCAGTCTGTTTGGATCCGTCCATCCCCGTGACCATAAGGTGGAGTGGTTGGGGTCCACCAGAGAGTTCAAATGAGTAAAACCCATTTTCTTCAAGAGCCAGTTCCAATCTTCTTTTCTGTAATCATTGGGTTTTAGAATGAAACTCAAGTACTTTATCCCATCATCTAAAGTCTTTCTTTCGTATGGAAAAAATAAAATGTGGGCTTGCTCTTCTTCATCAGTTAGGAGGTATGTAGAAAGCGACGATTTCCTGTCATTGATTTGCATCTTTGTTGTTTTATAGAAAAGAGAAAGGATGTTCCTTAAGACCTCAACTTCCCTTTTGGAACCTCCACTGAAAATTAAGACATCGTCCACAAAAAGGAGGTGTGTGAGAAACAATGCAGGTGAGATTTTGATTTCGGAGAAGGTGCCTGCACTATTTGCATGAGATATTGCTCTGCTGAGTCCTTCCGCTACAAGGAGGAAGAGAAGAGGTGATAAAGGACACCCTTGTCGGAGGCCTCTTTCTGAGGTAAAGAAAGGAGAAGCTGAGCCATTTATTAAGACCGCAAAGGAGGTCGTAGAAAGACAGTTCATGACCCAATTAATGAAAGGAACATCAAACCCTAGGTGAGTAAGTAATAGCCGGATATACAACCAACTTACTCTATCATAGGATTTTGAGAGATCGATCTTTAACACTGCTCCTTTTAGACTTCTTGTCTTCATACTGTGAAGACCTTCTTGTGCTATACCTATGGCTTCTTGGATTTGTCTCCCTTCCAGAAAGCCAAACTGTTGTTCCAAAATATTTTTAGAAAGGATTCTTTTAATCCTTCTAGAAATTACTTTTGAGACGATTTTGTAGGCACAGTTACAAAGAGAGATTGGTCTGAATTCATCCAGAGTCTCCGGGTAATCCGTCTTTGGGATAAGTGCAAGGAAAGTTGAGTTAAGGCTCTGTGGAGTTCGTCCTGAAGTTCTTGTGTCCTCCACCATCTTCAACAAATCAATTTCTACAATCTCATAACATCCCAGGAAGAATTCAATAGTTGATCCATCTGGGCCTGGGCTTTTATCTTTTTGAAAGATGTGAAGCACTTCTAGGAGCTCTTTTTCTGTAACTTCTTCCATCAGTAGTAAATTATCTGCTTCCTCAACAAATATGGGAAAAAATTGTGCCACTTGGACTACTTATTCTATAGAAGCTTGGGTTTCTACTTTGAAGAGATTTTGAAAAAAAAAAATTCCCAGTTTTGACATTCCTTCAAAAGTTGTTTCCAAGTTTCCTGTCTAGTCCTTTAATTGCCAAATAGTATTGATGTTTTTCCTTCCTTTGGCGAAAGCTTGGAAGAACTTTGTGTTTTCATTTCCGCTCTCTAGCCATATAGATCTACTTTTTAATCTCCAAGACTCTTCCTTCTCCTTGAGTAGTTTAAATCTCCTTTTCTCCAAATGAAGTAGTCTGAGTTTTGACTCTGTTGTGGCCGAAATTTCCCCTTCTTCTTTCAAGAATCTTTGTAACTCATATTCGATTTCTTTTAATTCCTTGTCCTCATTTTTCCTTTTTTGGAAAGCCCAAGGTTTTACCACATCTTTGAGTCTTTTCAGATTTTCTGTAAATTGGACAACTGCTGACTGAGGTAAATCATGTCTGAAGGGGATCCAATGTTCCTTTATCAATTCTAAGAATGAATCATCTTCAAGCCATATTTTGTTATATTTAAAGGGACTGGTTGGCTTCTTAGAACCCTGTCTGAATTCCAGGAAAATTATATAGTGGTCTGACATGCCTCCAAAACCAATCCACTGCTTAAAGGTTAGAAGTTTGTCCAAAAGAGAGTCGTTTATCAGAAACCGGTCCAGTCTTTTTGCCACACCTTCAATTCTGATCCTGTTGTTTTTCCAAGTAGGTTTGAGGAGAATAGGATCAAGATCCGTTAGTCTGCACTCCACAATTTTTTGACAAAAAAAATCTACCAGAGGATTGGGCCTGGCACTAAACCCCCAGACTTCTGAAGGTCCCAGGGATAGGTTTAAATCTCCCCCTAAAATTAGCAGTTGTTTGAAGAAATATTTTGAGAGAAGAGAGTCCCAAAATGGTTTTTTGTTCTGATAGGGTCCTTAAATGTTTAGTATATGTATAACATCCATGAGTTCTGGGGTCAAAACCGTGATCACGAGTACAAAATCCAAGCCCCAAGTGTTAAGAACTTGAATGTTGTGTGAGTTCCAAGCAGTGGCTAGTCCTCCAGATCTACCCATAGCGTCCACTGTAATAAAATTCCACACCGGTAGGATTAGTTCCACACTTGACTTTACCTCTTCACCTACTCCCATTGTTTCTTGTAGGAGTATCACATCCGGGTGTTCTGAAGTGATCACCCTTTTTAGGGCAGGTTTTTTGAGGGAACTCGCCAAACCCCTGCAATTGAAAGACACAATCTTCATCCCAGAACCCTACCCCAAGGCTTCAATGCTCTAAGTGCCCATTCGATAGATTGCTATTGTTCGGCCCAAAGGTCAATCCTGGCCTTTGATTGAGCTTTTGAAAATAGGGACTTTCTCCCTCATCCTCCCCTGTCCAGGGAGGAGATCTCCTCCTTTCCCAGTCCACCCGTGGAAGGGGATCGTTTTTGTGATCTTAAGAAATAGTGGGTTGAAGAAGACTCATTAGATAGGGAGGATGAAGAGGAGGCTTCTTCTGTAAGGAAAAGATGCTTAGTGGGGGGGTGGCTTCCAGGAGGGAAGAATCCTTGTTACATTCTGAGAAAGACTTGGGAAAGGTCTGGGAGACATTGTTTAAAGATAAGTTTTTTAGAGCCTCCAACCACTCATTGCCCTCTAAAGTCAAATTTTTAATTAAAACTATAATGGGAAGAGAGGAAAGTAGAGGATTACTCGAGACCATAGACCTTGAGCTTCCTGTATCCAAAGTAGTAAGGTGTGTTTTCTCCAATCCCTCCTCCGCAATTCTTTCAGTTGGTGGAGTGCAATCCTTTTGTTCTTTGTCCTTTGAGGCTTATGTGGAGGGTGTTGGTTCCGTTGTAAGGGGTGCCACCTTTTCTGCACCAAAAACTTGCCCGCTGCTATTAGCTTGAGTTGGAGACTTTAGTTTTTCTCTGTAAAATGTGCCTCCTTTTGTTCTTAACGGAAGGTGGCAAGTTACCACCAGATGCCCATACTGGTGGCATCGTCGACATCTAAAGGGGACATTTTCATAGTCCAATAATTGGGTGTGTGTAATTTCCCCAACATAAGTCGATCTCCTCTCCAAGCCCTTCTCCGACATTGAGATTAACTAAAATCCTTGCATTTTTTCTTTGTTTTGTCTCCTTGTAGGATAAGTTAACTTCAAGGAAGTCACCTAGGAAATTCCCAATGGCTTTAAAATAATCCAAAGACCAGAATTGTAGAGGAAGAGCTTGGAGACGTACCCAAACATGGATTTTGTTTAGTTTCTCCCTGCTTGCATCGAAGAGGGGGCTCCAAGGCTTTAGCAAGAGAGGTGAAAAGTTTATGCTCCAATTTTTACCCAACACCCATTTAACATGTTCTGGTTGGAGAAATTTGAAGGTAAATCAATTTCTGCTTAATTCAATAGCCTCCGAGGCATAGCCGAGGTGTTCTTCCCAAACCGACTGGGTCCAAGCAATAATTGTTTTGAGAGAAAAAAACTTTCCAGTGGCTCTCCCAACTAGAGTATGATTCGACAACTACACCACCTTGTTCATGACTATCTCTTCCCCAAGCACTAGGTTGTTGACTTTCCCTTTGGATTTGAGTCCTTTCCTTCTCTGATTTTTTAGTGCATTATGAAAACCCCTAGAAACCCAAGAGTCCTCTAGTCTAAAATCTGAGGAAGAAACCCTTCTTTCTTGTGGGAAACCCCTCTATTCTTCAACATTTAGAAGAGACGAAATAAAACCTCTACAAGGGGAGTAAAAATCCTGAGAGGACACTTCACAAAACGTCGCGTTTTTGTGGCCATAACTTGTGATGACACGAAGTTGTGCCCCTTCTGCCGAAAATCTGCTACCTTTGAGTTCTGGGCAAGTAGAGGGCGAGGAGTGTAGAAAAACCCCTTCCTCCTGAGAGAGCTAGTCAAGAGTTAGGTCGTCTGGTGAACTAGGAGCGGAGAGGAGGCTTCCAGCTGAGATGAGGGGGTCCGATACCAGAAATTACGAAAGAGTTCCGAAGTAGCCAACATATGAGTCTGTCTTGAGAGGGGAGAAAGAAGTGGAAGGTTGCTTACCACAAAAAGGGGAAGAAGGCTTGGGGGAAGAGAGCATAGCCTGGCTAAGCGACAGAAATCCATCTGTCAGAAGCCCTAGGCTTGGGTCAACCTCGCTTGAAGAGGAAGGAGGGGCCACGTGTTCTAGCTTCTTGTCCATGGTTAAAACCGTCGATCCACATCCACAAAGAAAACAAGAAGAGAAAGGAGTAGTCGCGGTTATGACAAACTGTGGCTACATGTTAAGTGGAAGGCAAGAAAACCACCCGAGCCTCCGCGGGTGAAGGAGAAAAAACAATGAAGGGTTCTGGTCCTCCCTGGGATAGTGAGTAAAGGGTGACCAGAGAATTAACCACATCCACGAGCCTCGGAGTGGAGATAAACCACAGAACCCATTACTCCCACCACTCCCTTAAGGATGTTTTCAATTTATATATTTGGTTATTTTTCTCTTTAAATTAATTAAATAGGTGTAAAATATGGAAAAATGTCTCTTATCGGTCGCCTTAAGAAGAATAAAAAACAATTATCAATTGCTAATGTATTTGGTATCCCACAACGTTCTAAACAATCACGTTATTTCTGAAATGAAGTTGTGGTTCATCCACATAAAGAACATAAATCCGATAGTGTAGAGCTTGTTGAAGGAGAACAACCATCAAACAAAAGCAAAAGAACATTCAAATCTAAATGGAAGATGAGATTTCCGTGGCCTTTGTTGTAAAAAAATGTAATGGTAACGAAAGAATAAAATGTTCTTGGTGTGTGAAATTTAAGAGAGACACTCCATTTGCTAAAGAGGGGAGTACCACTCTTCACGTTAGTGGTGTAAATCGCCATGCAGAATCAGAAGCTCAACTTTTTGAGGGAGAAACCAAACGAAGTAATCTTCCAATTACCAAACATGTATAGCTAATGGTAGATGCCAAGAAGGACATAATTATATCAATGATTGAAAACATATATTTAGTTGCTATATATTATTTACCTTTAGAAATGTATAAGTCAATTTACAAGTTGAATAGGTATAAATGCACTCCACACATGCTTCTAACAAATGAGTACTATGCATACACAAGAACAACATTTGGAAAAGAGTTTCTCCAAGCTACTAAGGAGTTATATTGGAAAATGTTAAAAGATGATATTTTACATAGCCCATACTCAAATTTTAATTGATGAAAGTACTGATCAAACTATGGAGCAACATTTGATTATTTATATCACATATTTGACAAATGAAGGAAGAGGTCAATGTGTAACAAAATTCATGCGCTTGCTTCAAATAACGGATTGGACAACTCAATCTATGTATGATGCTATGAGAACTCTTTTAGCATAGATGGATCTATCTTTGATGAAGTTAATTGAATTTGGCTCTGATGGGGCATCCGCCATGAGGGGTATTTGTGAAGGTTTATTCACTAAGTTTCATCAAGATGCTCCTCATTTATTAGATATCCATTGCATAGCTCATAGAGAAGCATTACCAACAAATATTGTTTCTTTTCATTGTCTAGAGTTGTAATAGATTGATAAATTTGTAAACGAAGTTTATTCATAGCTTGGGAAATATGCTAAAAGACACGGAGAATTGAAAGAGCTAATGGAATCATTTCACATCACTAAGTTAGAGGTGTTACAAATTCATAATATTAGGTGACTTTACAGAGGCAAGGTCATGGAAAGACTTATTAAACTCATGCTTGCTTTGTTAAAAGACTGGGAGTTGGGGGAGAAAAAAATGTATGAGTTGGAAACATATATTTCATGTACAATTTTGTATCCATTTATCTACAAAGGTGCTCATTGAGTTAAATAAGTTCAATAATAAGTTCTAAGAGGATCATGTTGACGTTACCTCTATTGGCACTACTTTAGATGTTACTATTAACATGCTTTGTAAATGTTTTTTAGGAGGCATATTTGGGGCAGGTGCAGTGGACATATCCTCTTTTTAAATCAAAGCACAAGGAGGAAGTCTTAGGTTTGCAGATAACACAATTATGGTACATTTACATCCATTGAGATTTGAAAATTTACCAAAGATACAAAGACCAAGGACACTAGATGATTGCAATCTTTTGGGAAAATGTTTTGTTATGAAGGTGACTGAATCTCTAGAAAAGAGGTTCACAGATTTACCTATATTTAATGTTGTTAAGTTTTTTAGTCCTTGTCTTTATTATGAAGAAATGGATGATAGAGACTCTCAAACAAAATGATGGTTATGTGAAAATTTTAGTGTTGGAGACTCACCTATCATGGAGATTGCTAAATGTTTCGGTGAAATGGATGAATTTATTTGTATTATTTGTAAATCATACCCAAAAAAATATATGTTTGAAGCATGAGATCTATGTGGAGATGAACCTAAGTGGTTTGAAGGATTTCCTTGCTTGATGCGATTATGTCAAGTTATTTTTGTTATTCCAAAACGTACAATAGTGTGTGAAAGAGGCTTCTCAAAATTAAGCAGGACAAAAAATGATGATAGATCAAGACTTTCATTGGAGACATTGTACGTGTTAATGTTTCTCTCTCTTAGTGCACTCCATGCTATAAATGTGATAGATTGGAATGGTATTTATAGTGTATGTAAACAAATGAAAGCTAGAAAGCCTTTTCCACTGGGAAAAAAATTCATGTTTTCCATGATGTAAGCTCGAATACTTTTAAAGAATGTCAAATGAATGGAAGAAAAACATGTTTGTTTATTATTTTTTTAGTATAACGCGTCCATTTATGTAAAATAATAATAATTTTGTGGATACTATTTGAAAAGAAAAATATTAAGTTTTATGAAATTTTACAAAATTTTCATGTAATTATTGTTTAGTTTTTTAAGATTGTAAAGATTTAAAAGCACGATATTTTATTTTTGCATTTTATTTTTACGAAAGGTTTACTTAATTTACCCTTGTCAATTGAAGTACACTTATTTTTATAGTTTTTCATCTTTAAAGAGTTGGATAATTATATGCTCTTTCAATTGAAATTAAGACCAATCCTTTAAATTTGATTAGTGGTTGATCCCCTTTTAAACGTTTTTTTTTTTCCAAATAAAATGCATGGTATTTATTGCAATAAATATTCTCAAATCAAAATCTTTTTCATCCATAAAATGTTTATCAACCATATTTATTTAAATAATTTCAACATAAGTTACGATCTTTTTGTTGATGTCTCAGTAAATATGGTCAAAACTATGTCACACACTGAGTTGAAAAGATGATAACATTTTAACCTAAAAAGATTAACAAAAAATTCTCATCAAAAGTAAAATTAAAAGAATAAAATCATGTTGTAATGGTATTTGGATATACATTTCTTCATTATTTCTCCAACAAACAAACATGATCAAAACTATGTCATATAGTTGAAAAGATGATAACATTTTAACCTAAAAAGATTAACAAAGAATAGTCATCATAAATAAAATTAAAAGAATAAGCTCATATTGTAATAGTAATATGCATTTCTTCATTATTTCCTTTTTTATTAGTTGCATCCTTATGTACTTGATAAACATGACATGAACAAGCATTAATGCAATCTTTATTTTCTATATAATATACACAAATTTTGTGAGATTGATTTGGCATCTCCAACCATATATTTTGAAAAGTATTTGAACCTAGACGTGTAATGAATGCAATGATAGAGGTTATGAATTATGGTTATAGGGTCCTTTTGAACCTAGATGTGTAATGAATGCAATGATAGACGTTATGAATTATGGTTACAGGTTCCTTCTCATTATTACATTATAAAGGAATTCAAATTATGATGGGAAAAGAGTAATATATAACAAAATGAAAGTATGGGAAACAATAAAGAAATATATACACAACTTTGTTTATAGCACAGTAGGTGGTTAAAAATGCAAAGTTGTATGTGAAGGTATTGAATATAAACGCTTGTATTGAAGTAAAAAGGCAAAGGGCTTTGTTAAATACATATATCAAATGAAATGTAAAGGAATATATACACAATATTGTTTATAGCACAATAGGTGGTTAAAAATGCAAAGTTGTATGTGAAGGTATTCAATATAAACACTTGTATTGAAATAAAAAGGCAAAAGGTTTTGTTAAGTATATATATCAAATGAAATGTTAGTTGATGCATGCATGTTTTCACATTCATAAGCATTGAAACATTGTGTTAACCTCAAAAAAAAAGTGTGTGTATATATGAATCTTATATGTTAGGTAAAAAAATTTTGCATTCATGGCATGTTTTCATATTTAAAGTTTAGTTGATTTTATTTTATGATGTTAATATTTAGTTGTTATGTTTGTAATGTGTCAACTTTTTATCACAGATAATGTGGATAAGAATTATTTGCATTGAAATTTTTTCAACAATTTGTTTGATGGTGTTTTAGTTAACAAACAATAAATCCAAGTCTTTTGTTTTGAGACGTATCAATTATATTACAATATCTTCAAAAGCAATCACAAAATCCAATTCTCCAATGTGCCCTTATATCTCTGGCTTGATAAAGTAAATATAATCACATTGAGAGAAGTTAGCATTACATTTGGGATAATGACAACTATTATTTGCATTATTCGCCACCTTTTCCATCCATGGACCGTTGTCAACCATTCTAGGGTGGCCAAGGTAATAAAAGTCATCCATGATGATTTTTTTATAATAGCCTCAACTAAGATTTATTGTAATTTCTCACGGGTCTCTATACTTTAAATGTTATTTTAGTCATCAACAACATTATATCTCTAGTCAAGGATGGAGAGGGCACAGACAAGGCCTCTTTGTCAAACATTTTTTTAGGTTATGTAATTCTTCTATATAGGGGTTTATAAAAATCCTTTTCATGGATATAGTCTCTAACAATTTTGTCATTGAACTCTACTACATGATCGCTCTTTATTGCAAGGATGGTTTCAATTTTTGTAGAATACAAATTAGTCTATTATTGGAATTTTGAGGTCAAAAGTGGGCCTACAAACAAAAAATGTATTGTCAATATCAACTTAAAAAAAAAAACCCAGTAGGATTCAAGATGACGATGTCAACCACAAGGGTAAATATTTTTGGAGGGAAAGGAAGAAAACTATTTTTTTAATCGTATTTTGGACTTATCTCCTTATAGTTTACTCAAATATCAAGTGTAGGCACTCATTGGATGTGCAATTAAGTTTCTCATCTAATGAGTACCCACTCTACATACTTTTTGATAGACCCATAGTGAGATAAACTGCAAATACATTAAATAAGTCAAAAATACAATTAAAAAAATAGTTTTCTTTCTTTCCCTTTGAAAATTCTTAACTCTTGTTTTCTTATTTTAACTATTATTTTATTATTTTCCTTAGGATGCCCATTTTAGACCTCAAGTTTCCCCTAATTGGAACATGGCAATGATTTACCCATAATGCCACATCCGTGCTATACCCTAACATGTCCTCCATTTGAATTGTTTGTTTAATAATTTACGATCCATATTTCATATATATAGAGGAGGTGGCGGAAGTGTCTATGACAACATCAATGATGTGAACCATGGTGTTACTTTGTTGGTTTTATAAGTTTGTTGATTGACTTGAAGTAAAATACTTGTTGGGATATTCATATACCATCTAGGAAATATCGTAGTTTTGATGCTACATGCAAGAATATCTCCCATCAATTACTCAGATGGTTGTACATTTTTTGTGTTGGTTTGACATTTCCTTTAGAGATAAAGTAGACTTATCTATCTTGTATTTTACCATCGTAAGCATCTACTAAAACATTGAAGTAAATCATATGTATCTCCCCACTATTGTTAGCAACAAAGTCAAATCCAAACACCTTTCCATAAATGTTTTGGTTGCTAGATTGATGAAGGGATATCTTTCCACGTGCACAACCCTTGATGGTCTGATTCCTCCGATAAGGACTCAATGCCTTGGTAGGAACAATTATTTCTAAGTCCATAGAGCACGTGAGTAGAGGCAAATCTCAAGGATTATTGAGCAAAGGTTCCTTTGCACGTGATGAATTGCCATGGAGACGACGAGTAGTTGGATGTGATATGCAAGAGGATTCTGAATAAAGGTAGGGTTTGGATTGATGACTTGTGGTTCCAATATTATAATTTCGATGTATTAATTCCCATCCAAAGTTCCCAATGAAAATGCAGTGGTGTTTGAGGAATGGATTTTGGGCAGAATTTCTGGACAAATTAAGGCAAATTAACCAAATCCAAAACATGGGTTTTGTGCGGGACGACACCAAATGGGAAACGCTTGAGTAGATTTTTGAAATTGTGGATGGTTTGAGGGATCACGACGGATCCACAAAACTGGTGCTTGCTGTGTGGACATGGATAGCGATGGATCCGCGAATAGGGATATCAACGAAGGGATATCTAAGGGAACAAGGATAGCGACAGAAACATGGATAGAAAGTGAGGGAACAATAAGGGCACAATGTGAGAACAACAAGGAAGTTGTGACTGCGACGAGAACAGTGAGGGAACAACTACGATGGGAACAGTGTGAGAGTTGGCATTTAGCTGCGAGAGGTTTAGGTGGGATCTCGACAATTTTCAGTCCTTTGTCCCTAATACTCAAACATGTATTGTCCTATTCCTTATTTTTGTGTTTTTTTCTTGTCCCCTATGGCAATGGCAATACATTCAACACACACAAAAAATGGGCAAGAGGTACCCGTCTCTTGTGAAACAAACCATTTAGGTGAAGTGAAAATTGCCTCTTCAAGCAAAGCAGGGAAGTGGGTTTGGGTCAATGCCAAACAATTTCGGGGTATTTTAAAACGTAGAGTTGCTCGTATAAAATGGGAGCAGACAAGGAAAAAATTGGCCCTCCGTAATAAACTTTCAAACAAGCCTCTTTTGTAAGGGTGTAGCAACAACAGGACTAAAGACAATAGTGATTATGCCTTGTACAGTCCCACATCCACACCTCTCACTAAGTCACCTGACTTGTATGTGCAAGAATTACTAAATGCCAAGAGGAGATTAGAGGTTTTGGAAATCAAAGAGCATGAGAGAGACCTTAAAATTCAACTATTGACAGTAGAAAATTGGGGCTTAGCAGAAAACAATAAAGTTTTAAAAGGTCAAGTGACATTGTTGCAAGAAGCCCTTCTGGTAGCAAAGGATGAATGGAAAGGCATGAAGGATGCCGAACAAATCAGGGAAGATTCTGTTGTGGAAATTAGAGAGGTGATGAACTCTAAAACATCCAAAGATGAAGGGAAAACAACTGAACAAGCAGACACCCACGGAATGAAAGCAAGGGATAAATAGAAAAGAGAATTTACAAAAAATTCCAAAACTTGGGAAAAAGTTATTAATAATTCTTCTAGTATGGAAAAAAAAAAAAACATCGAGGGGGAATACATGCAAGATAGAGAAATTGAAGAAAGACAAGCAAGAGCAACAAACATAATTATCAAAGGTGTGAGAGAGTATGGAAAAAATGAATGTATTCTCGATCTTGCAAGTGAATTTTTGAAGGACAAGTTGCTTTGGAAAGGTCGAATTTGCCAAGCATGGAGGGTGGGTAAACCTAGTGGGGAGAGAGAAAGGCCCATAAAAGTCATGATGTCAAACATACGTGACAAGCTAATTCTCCTAGGCAAGAAGCAACTCGTGAGGGGCTCTCGCTTTTTTCTAGACGAAGATTTAACTATTAGACAACAAGAGGAAAGAAGAGAAGAGATGTCAAAGGTTAGGGCAGCAAGGGATGAGGGAAAAAGGGCATGGTTGTTCAAAGGCAAAGTTGTTATTGTGTTTTTCGCTCCTCATTATAAAACAAGACGACAAGGTGGTAGCCATGAAGTGACAACAATTTCATTAGCAGGTAACTATGCAATAAGGCTAGTATGGGAAAATAAGGGTGAAGACTCAACTTTGAGTCTTGTAGGCCAAAAAAAATAACAATCAGATTATACCCAAGTTTCCTTAAGACTAGTTTGTTGGAACTATAGAGGATGTCCTTGGAGGTGAGACCTGGGTTAGGACCTATCGCAGAAGATAGAGACATAATTTGTCTATTGTAAACACATGAGCATGAAGGGTGCAAGACACCTCTATTTGAAGGGTATGTGAAGATGGCAGTGTGGAACAAGGCAACTGAGAATGGTAAAGGACACAAGGGGTATCATGGTCTTAGTGAGAAAAAAAAAAGGTTGTCCTGTTATCGCACAGTTTGTAGGAGAGGTTTAGATAGCTTGGAGTCAAAGCTCAAACTGGCGTAACATGAGCTTCCCCACCCACTGTCACCTCGATGGGGTGCTCTTTCTATTTAGGGTGGCTAATCCCAAGGGAGACGTCCCTAGTAATCTGGGGTTCTGAAGGAGAAGGATCAAGGTTTAAGGCTTCAAAGGTTAAGGATAGGCTTCCCTTCACAGATTACTGCCAATATGATAGTCAAAAAGAAAAAGATATTCCACTGGATGGCACCTGTTTGCGAGACAAGGCAAATAAATCTAAAAGAATGTGTTGTAGTGGTTAGTACTTCACAATATCAATGACTATCTTTAACATATATGAGCATTAATGGATGTAATTATTGACGAAGTCAATGATTGCAATAAAAGCTTATATTTTATGTCACTTCTTCAATAAATACACAAGAGATATAGGCATTCAATGTATAAAATCAAATCTTAGTATTATCACAATGCAATATCATATCACAAATCTGCTCATATAAATATTACTGCTGCGTCACAATTGCAGAATTAGGGTGACGTCAGCCCTAGTGTTAGGTCAATTTTGGAAGGCAAAAAGTGAACGTTTTACACCAATAAGGCAAAGAAAGTAATCTACACTTCAAAGCCAACCAAGTCACAAAGTCTTATACTCAAATAAGGGTCAAAGAGAGACTCGACGTCACAAATAATGTTGCTGTTGTAAAGGTGACGTCAGCCCTAAAATCAAGTTAGTTTGAAAGACAAAGAGCAGGACGTTTTGTAATCTAAACTTATGAAAGTGATCAACAACTCAAGGTCTATCAAACAAGGGTGACAAATGTCAAAAAGTTTTATGCCAAACAAGGGTTTAAATAACCATGACGTCACCTATATTGTTGTTGTTTTTAGGGTCAGGGTTAGCTAGTCAAAGAGGTGGACGTTTTGACAAATCAACCAACGAAAAAGCTAGAAACCTCTATGGCTATCAAGAGATGAGTCAGCCGCAACTTTTAGTCCAAGCACAAGTCTAAAAAGGGCAAGACGTCATCACCATTTAGGGTTAGTCTAGACGCTAGGGTTAGTTAGGGTTTCAATTTTGAAGAGTTTGAAAGAGTTGTTTAAGCACAAAAAGCTCAACGTTGTACTTCTAGACTAGTGCCTTGGGTTAATGGAGTCAAATGGAGAGAAGCTAATGGCTTGGAGAGACTTAAACCTAAGGACAAGAGGGTTAGGTTTAATGGTTCTGCTATGGCAGGGCCACCAAATCAAAACCCTAAGGGGAGGAGGCTCATTCTGGTGTAGCTAAAGCTAGGCCTCATGCTCCTCCCTCTTTCCTTAAGACTCTTTGACAAAATGGCTAGCTAATAAACACAAATCTATGGCTGAAAAGTGTTGCTTGGGGACAAGGCTTTTCAAACCCTAGAAGCAAACCCTAGGTGTAAAATAAATTAGGCCTAGGACGCCTTCTTTCTTCAATTTATGTTTAAAACTAACTCAAGAAAAGAGAGTGGATAGTGTAGCTATGGCTGGGCTAAACCTTCTCTAATCAATGGCTAAACAAGCTATTATCATGGGGACATGAAGCCACAACCTACTTGTGTGTTGGCTCCCTAGGGTTTCAATGATTAAGCAAATAATAACAATGTAACCATACAAGTAAGCAATTCTACCTACAACCATTCAATAAAGAAGTTTTGCATGCAAAATGTACTTACAAATCCATGAAGAGCATAATCAAACCCTAGTTGTAACACCTTCCAATGATAACAAGCACCATGCACATGCCAAAGATAATCCTCCAATAGTAGCGCCTCAACTCCAAAAGACAAAAGTAACCAAGACAAGAGCTAGAAAAGTGTCTCTTACAAGAGAGCAAGTTATGTTATGTCCAAATGAGGGTAAAACGTCCTCAATTTATATCATCTCTATGACCTTTATTTAACAATTAGGTCATTAAAAACAGCCGACAAGGCTGACTTTACAATATTTCATTATTTGTCACTTAAAATGCTAAAAATGTCAAGATAGAGCCAAAATGGGAGACGTCAGGCCCCTCTGAGGGAGACGTTGGCCCTTTTTTGGCATGATCAGCATCCAAGAGGCAAAACGTTGGCCCCTCTGGGCCTCCTGCAAGCTGCCACACGTTCCACAAAGTCCAAACACGCTGCCACATCCTCCAGGAAACGTCCAGACTGCCCTGGTGGCGTCCTGTCCATCAAAGCCATCATATCACTTGCAGGGGCTGATCCCCCATAGGTCAATCTCTGCCAAAGCGTCCTGATGAGGGCATCCTTCTTCTTCTCCATGCAAGGGCTCGTCACAACTCTGTCCTGCCTCTGCCATCCCAGCAACCATTTGATGGGCTCTTCAGCCCCATGGAGGTCCGAGCTAATCATTTCCCCATGTGCACCGATCCTCTGGTACCTTTCCGCCGGGCATGGTCCTGCACATTAAAGACTACACCCTCCATGGGCTCATCAGTCCTAGACATCATAGCAATGTAAATCATATCTCATCATTAAAGTTATCAAACATATGCATGAAATCCCTATCATATCATCTGAGAGCTCAAAGACATTACAAAGATCTACTATACAAAGCTAAGGAAACCAAAAGGGCAACCTATTGGGATAATACCCACAAGAGATGGAAAGTTTCCTCAAAGGATCATTCAAGCCATGTGTAATGAGGTGATATGGTTTTTTAGGGATGTCCAACTACAGTAAGACCAAGGGCTGGTGTTGTCTATGGGTGCCTTTGTAGGAGGCGAGATGTACTCGTCATGGATGCATTTTTTCCAAGCTCTTTTATTGCCTTATCTTTCCTTTATTGCTTTTTATTACAAGGTCTGACGAAGAGGACACTGCCTTGGCTTGGTGGCCAGAGCTGACAATGTTACCCACTAGTATCTTCGCAGAAATGAGAAGGTTGGCTCGTGATGAGACCCCCTTTCCTTTGGCCATGCAACCAAAGGTCACTGCCCTGGCTTGGTGACCAGATAGTGGCAATGTCACACTGCTAAATACCTATGAACATAATGGATCGGCTCGTGATGAGACCTCCCATCCTCTTGGTTAGGTCTTGCATTTATTTATTTTATCATTTTTCTTAGGGTCCCTTAGTTTCTTATCGAGAGGCTTTTTACTGCCTTCTCGGGGATCCCCTGGGCGAAGCATCTCTAGGTTTTATTTCCTATGGTTTTTATCTTTTACCAGCTGCTTTTACCCCCTGGGCCTTTAGCCCCTTCTTCCCACAAGACAAAGTGTACCCTGAAAGGTCATCCTAATGGCCAGACTAGGGGAATGGGATGGATGAGCGGGGTATAAGATGTAAAAGTGATAAGATGGTGGGAGCGGACAATGGCTCTGCAAATCCCTCTTGGTGGCTAACCAAAACCCATGAATACCAGCTTGCTAAGTTACCCCATCAATCACACCAACAATGGTCAAGTGGATTAGTGTAAGATCCAAGCAGTCATCCGAAATGAAAGGAACCTAATGCATATATAAGAAGGTTAGAACAATCAAATATGACACATACCATGATACCTCAGACCAATTACCTCATGGAGCAAGAGTCCTCTCTGATGCAAGCCCAGGCTGATAGTGATGGAAGCTGCTACTGCTGACAGGACAAGTCTGGCTGAGAAAAAGAAAGATGGGCCCTCCAGGGCCATGCTCAAGTCACTCCTGCTCTGGGTACTCCATGTCTAGGACTATGTGGGCCTCGAGACATGATCTCCTAGTTATCCCTAGATATCGGGGATAACATGTCCCATTCAATTAGAAAGAGAAGAGTCAAATAAACAATTCATTTGGTTTAAAATATCAGGAAATGGTAACACCATCAGAATTGCAACATGTTATTTTGCCCCACAAACCTCAAAAACTTACAAAAGTAAAAGGCTTAACCACAAAGACCCCTTTGCAACCTTAAAAAGGGATATTGCAGTGTACTCTCAACTAAGTGAAGTCCTTATAGTGGGGGATTTCAATGCTAGGACAGCAAGTGAACAAGCTGGTATTCTTCACTGTAAGGAAGAGTGCAATCCCATTTGGCTTACAAAAGAAATAAATATTCAGTGGACAAGAGTTTCAGAGGACAACAAAAGATGCAACCTTTTTGGGGAGCAACTGCTTACTCTATGTGGGGCATTTGACTTAGTCATTTTTAATGGGTTGGCTAGATGGGTGAATTTTGGTAATTTCACATGCAATACCTACAATGGAGCAAGTGTAGTAGACTATGCAATTTGCTCGCATGGTTTGTGTGAGAAAATGGAAGAAGTTTTGATTGGTGAACAACTATGGGAGTTGAAATCTGATCATAGACCGATCTATTTAAGTTTCACTTGGGTTGAACAACAACAACGTGAGACAAAAAAATCAGTGCATTCAACAACCTCCTTCAAAGGGTAGAATTCTTTTGACTCAAAAAAACTGTAACACCTTGAAGATAGTGCTAGAGAGGTTGTTTAACAAGGAGAAAATTTCGTCCCAGGGCCTCCATAGTCTTGAGCTAATAAATTTAATTCAGAGCGCACTTACAAAATGCAAAAGAGCAAAAAATAGGAAATCTGAAACAAACTGCTTTCCGATTAATGCTTGGTTTGATGAGGAATGCAAAACAACAAATAAAACTTTGAAAGAGTCAAGCCAAAAAGAAATAAACATAAAAGCCTAAAAGCAAATTGTAAGAAAGAAAAAAGTTGATTTCATGATCTCAAGGAGGGAGGAACTAATCTTCTTGGGGAAAAATAACCCCAAGTTATTTTGGAAGCAACTTCAAATGAGAAAGAAAGAAACTAAAAATAATATCACATCTTATTAATGGTTCGAGTATGCAAATCAAATTTATGAGCAAGATCCTAAGGTTGACCCCCCTCGCTTGGTCAATGCTACTACTAAGCTCTTCATCGTGCAAGAGATTGAAGTGGGTATAAAAAATTTGGGTGTTGGAAAAGCAAAATATTTAGTTGAACTCCAAACAATATATCTAAAATGGGGTTCAAAAACTCTTGCACCTCACATTATGAAAATTTTCAACAACATCATTCAACAGGGATTCCCTACAGATTGGACAATGAGCCTAGCAATACCACTTTTCAAGAGTGGTGATGTCAACAATCCCTCCAACTATAGGACCATAATGACAAACCCCTTGTTTGCAAAGTTATTCGAAAGTATGCTAGAAAATAGAATCAACAAGTGGGCAGAAGAAGGAGATAAGCGTGCCAAAGGGAAAATGTGTTTTAGACCTAAACACTCAATGATTGATCATGGTATAACTCTAAGGCATGTCATTGAAAAAGTGTGGGAGAAAAAAGAGGAAGCCTTTTGTTGTTTTTTCGATTTCAAAAAACCTTTTGACACGGTCCCTAGAGATATGCTTTGGCATAGAATGGACGAACTTGGGGTTCCGATGCATCTTAGAGAAATTGTCCAGAGGCTATATGGGGAGGTTAAATTCAAAATCAGAATGCCAACTGGTATCTCCAAAAGTTTTAGGAGTGATATCGGGGTCAAGCAAGGGTGCCCATTGTCCCCTACCCTTTTTGGTTTATATATAGACAAACTTGAAGAGTGGTTATACTTTCAGGAGGGTGATGGTGCTCTTTTGGGCGTGTTTGTGATAAGGCTTCTTTTGTATGCAGATGACCTTATTTTGATTGCTAAATCTGCTCTTAGGCTGCAATAACACTTAATTTCCCTTGAGCACTTTTGTAGTACAGTGGGGATGCAAGTCAATACTAGCAAGACAAAAGTGATAGTTTTCTCTAGCAAAATAAAACATAATCATAATAAGTTCTACTTTAAAGGCAACACTCTTGAAGAAGTGGTAGATTACAAATACCTCAGAATTGACTTCAACAAAAATCTAAGTTGGGAAGGTTGCAGAAAGAAAAGAACTTTGGGAGGTTGGAAAACATTCTATGCTTTTCAAAATAGGTGTAGAGAGGCAGAGCTATGGGATTGGAAGACTATGTAAACTCTTTTTGGGCTTTTGGTAATCCCGGTGGTTCTCTATGGTTGTGAAGTGTGGGCCAACAGTACATCTAACTTACAGTGGAAGCAAATTGAGAAGATTAAAAAACACTTGATTACAAACAAGTTTAAAATTAAAAGTTCAGTCCCCTATGATAGATATCATGCTAGGTGAAATGGGGGCTGCTCCTATTGAAGCAACTGCTATGGTGCGTCTCATAAGATATCCAAAATGAATTGAGCAAATGGAAGACAATCAGTGGCCTAAGGTCATCTTCAATGACATATTGTGCAAAATAAAGAAGATGTGGATGCGACAAAATATTAAACGGCTTAGTAAATGGGATATTCACTTGAACAGGTGCCCTACGAACAATAAAGAGATAAAGGCTTTTGTTATTGATAGGTTCCACAAGCGAACCTGGGATAAAGGGCTAGGGAGAAAGAAAGAGTATTATATTGAAGAGTTTAACCCCACTTACAATCATCAACAAAAAGTGTACATAGGGGCCAATATTTCTTGGAGAGGCAAAATGATTATTGCCCAATTAAGAACCAATTCCCATCAACTATGTTGTGAAACCAGGTGTTGGAAGAGACCAAAGGAAGCTTGGGAAGAAATGGTGTGTATGTTCTGCACCTCTGAAAAAGTGGAAACATAAAAACATTTCATTTTAGAGTGTGAAGCCTTCAAAGACAGTAGGGAGAACTATATTAGTATCTTGACAACTAGCTCTTGGAATAATTTATTCAGCGAGGGGACAGTGGAGAAATTGGGGGAGCTCATCATCAAGTTGTACAGGAAAAGGGTTGAAATGCAGAAATCAATGTGTGAGGCGGTCTGTCCCATAGGCTATTGTTAGCCTCGTGGACGTTAAAATAATTTCTTCTTCTTCTTCAAATAAGATATATAGAAGAGAGTAAATGACATTCGAATGCACGTGGTTATTGATCCAGATTTAGGAGCAGAATGAACTGATTAACAGACTAAATACAATAAACACAGAGATATGAAGAATAACACAGATATCCATTGAACAATACCTTCTACTAAATAATGAAATAGGCTGAAACTGTAAAACTGCATAACTGAAACACTTTCTCGAATGGTGGTAGCTATCTCTGAGAAGAGATGTGGCTGCTACACGCATTCGTTTGAGAAGAATGGATTATAATGAGGCTCTAGAGGCCTTTTTGATATTACTCATGAATGCCAAAACCCTAGACATCCAAAAACCTAACCCTAGAAGGTGAAACACAAAAAGTCATGTGGGCCCCTATGGATAAGTTTGTGTAATTTGGTACCTCAACTTCCCAGGGTCATAACTTTTGCATACGACCTCCATTTTAGGCGTGTGATAGCATGTTGGAAAGGTCTTTGAGAGAGCTACACATTATGCCATCAAAATCTAACTCCGTCTACAGTTTGACTGTGGCGAGCAAAAAAAAAATGTTTTGGGCCCCAAAACGGCCCTAGAAGTACAACGAGATGTGCTGACATGAAAACATACAAAATAATCCAGTTGAATTAGGCAAGAGGCCACCAGTATCCACCTATAGGATGTGTGGGGCTTCAGACAACCCTAGAAGTGTAGAACCCACAATTACAAAGAAGTACAGAAGAACGTGTTGAACAAAAACAGACAAGAGAAGCCAGTTGGAATAGGTGGGTGGCCACCAATATCCATCTGGATCAATCCTCCCCCCTTAGGAAGTAATGGTATCCATTGCGTTGAGTTCCCCCATCAGGTGAGGAAAATTCTGCTGGATTTGGCCCTGGGTGAGCCACTTGCCTTGGTGTAGGAGTTGCCCTGCCTTGACAACCTGAAAAAGATGGACCCACTATCTAATCAGTGGATGCTTGTTCCATGCAGTCGGGGTTGAGCTCTTTGGGTGTCATTTGTTCTACGATATTTGAGGTGTCCAATAATGGTGGAAAGTATGTTCGAAGGAGGACCACATTGAACATTGGGTGTAGGCCAAGGAAGGGTGGAGTGTTTATCTCAAAAACATTGCTAGCCACAGCCTTGGTGATAGTGTAAGGCCCATAGCGAAGTGGGTGGAGCTTCTGATGGGCCCTGGTGAGATGCTCCTTCTGCAAATGTAACCAAACTTTGTCTCCCACCTGAAACTGGCGTGGTACCCTGTGTTGATCATGGTGCTGCTTGTACTTAGAATTGGATTTATGCAAAATCTCCTGGACCTGTTGGTGGATGTGCTAAATCCGATCAATGAATCTAGAGGCTTTGTCGATCTAAGACTGATCATGGGAAGATTCTCTCTGTGTGGTGGCAAGAGGAAGTGAAACATCAAAGGGTCCCAAGGGTTGGAATCCCAGACCCACCTGAAATGGGCTATGTCTGGTGGAGCTATGGAGAGCCATGTTGTAACTGAGCTGAACATATGGGAGAATCTCATCCCATGTACGGGGATGCTTAGAATTGTACATGCGCAGGATGTGCACAACCGTCCGATTGGTGACCTTTGTTTGGCTGTCTATTTGGGGGTGGAAAGCAGTGGATTTTGTGAGATTGGTGTTTAATGGTGTCGAGAGACTCAACCAAAATGTGTTGAGGAACTTGTTGTCGTGATCAAAGATGATGGTCTGTGGTATCCCAAAGTGAACCCACACTCTTTCGAAGTGGAGCTTGTCAGTATCTGTCACTGTGATATTCTTCTTGCAGGTTGTGAGGATGGTCATCTTCGAAAACCGATCAACGACCACATGTAAGTTTTAAACCTATGAAGTAAAGAAATGCATACAGATTCTTAAGCAAAACATAAACTAATCAATGGCTCATACACATAATACACAGAGACTTACGCTAGAAACCCTTAATCGGGAGAAAACCAACCTTCCTTGGTGCCACACCTTTCAACTCCTCATTGTATTAATTTCACCATTCACCATACAATATATACAATGTTTTAGGTATTCCGTAGCTACCAAAACCCTAATCCCTTAATCCGAGATTAATTTAGAAAACCGCTAGAAATAGCAAAATTTGCTAAAACAGAAAAAAACGCCCAATTTTTTTTTTTTCCAATACGAACTATCGGTAGAAGTTGGATAGTCCCAAGAAGCTCTGAAGCTCGGTCGGTGTGGTCGGGGCTGGACAATCATGGATGACTTGTATCTTAGATGGATCAACATGTACCCAATGCTCATTAATAATGTAGCCTAAGTATTGGACCCTGTTCATGCCAAAAGAGCATTTTTCCAAGTTGGCATATAGCTTGTGCTTCCGCAGAGTGCTCAAAACCTGTTGAATATGTCGCATGTGTTCCTCCCACGTTCTGCTAAAGATGAGGATGCCATCCAAATATACCACCATAAAGGAGTTGGTGAAGGGTCTCAATACATCATCCATCAACCTCATGAAAGTGGTTGGTGCATTTGTTAAGCCAAAGGGCATGACTAGCCATTCAAAGAGACCTTCTTTAGATTTGAAGATTGTCTTCCATACATCAGTTAGTTCGATGGGAACCTGGTGGTACCTATACTTTAGGTCAATCTTGTTGAAGAAATTTCCCCCCTTGAGTTGGTCAAGAAGGTCATCAATCCTGGGAATGGGGTACCGGTTCCTGACTATGATTTTTTTTAAGGCTCTGTAATCAATGCATAGTCACCAAGTCCCATCCTTCTTCTGCACCAGTACAATCGGGCTTCCGCAAGGGGAGGAGTTGGGTCTGATGTTCCCCTTTTGAAGAAGCTCTTGGATTCGATGCTTGGTTTCATCATTTTCCATCAACGAGCGATGATAGACTGGTCCATTAGGTAGAGGTGAGTTGGGGGTTAGATCAATTAGATGCTTGACTTGGTAGTGTGTTGGTACCCCTATAGGTGAGGAGAAGATGTCTTTGTATTCTTCCATGATCCCGTCCACTTGATTTTGTTTCAAAGAGAGGTTCTGTGTAGAGGCCACATATGTGGTGGCGACCTTCTACTTACTGTGAGAACATATCACAAAGAAGACGAACTTCCTAGTCTGTGAGATGACGTTACTGCATTGCTTAGCAAAGATTAAAGAAATAACAGTAGGCGACGCTACCTCTGGTATCCTGTACAATTTTTTACCCAAAGTAATAATAGTACTGCGGGGTCTAGATTCATACACAACATGACGCTTCCACAAATATGGTTGTCCTAAAAGAACATCACAAACTTCAAGGGGATCAATATCAAACAATACCTCATCTTTTAAAGGCTTGATGTCGTAGGGCAGGCGACATTGTTGGCTGACACAAAGATCTCTTCCTTGGCAAAGCTAGCCGATGGTGTAGGGTTGCGGGTGCGGTGTTGTTGGCAGGTCCAACCGCTTGATGACCTTTGCTGAAATTAGGTTCTTCTTACTACCACTATCGATACTGAAATGAAGCAGAGCCCACTTTACCCACATCTACGAGTGAAAGAGGCATTCCCCTTCCTATGGTTCTTCTAGTTCGCTTGGCTGGACTTTGGTGGTAGCGACAATGGAATTGGGTTCACCATCGATAATCCACTTCCCTCCTTCAGGATTTGATTCAGAATCAGAATCAACCTCTGACTCGAAAGCCTTCAGTTCAACCATGAGGGACTGCTTGGAGCGACATTCTTCGGTGTTGTGCCAAGGGATTTTATGTTATTCACACCATTTCCCTGTGTCCTTCTTCATCTTCTTATTGCCCTTCTTATGTTGTGGCTTGGAATGGTTGTCCTAAGGGCGACCATCTCGACTTGGTCCCTTGCTATGTGGGTTGGGGATGCCTTTGCCCTGCTTCGACTGTTAGGGTTTTGCAGATCCAAACTCTCGCCTTTCTGCTTAAACTTCTGCTTGATCTTTACAACGTATCTATAAGTCGTGCCCAATGAGGCCATGTCTAGAAACTCCATTTCTATTTGAATGTATCTATGCAAACAATCACGGTATTTGATTACCAGATGACACTCAGAGTCTTTGATACCCAATTTGGTGCGTAGGGTATGGAAAATATTGGTGAAATATGGTACTGTCTGGTCCCTTTCTTGACGTAGGGTGGTCCATCTGGTGTACTAGTCCTCGTAGCTTCCAACAAGGTAGTACCACCGATATCCACCTAGAGGATGTGTGGGGCTTCAGACAACCCAAAAAGTGTAGAATCCATAATTACAAAGAAGTACAGAAGAACATGATGAACAAAAATGAACAAGAGGAGCCAGTTGGAATAGGTGGGTGGCCACCGATATCCACTTGGATGAGTTATAGAACATATTTATGTACAATAGGAAAACAAGAAACGAGCTTACATGCAACGCACGAGCCAATTTAGTGACATGTACAATTGCTCCTTTATGTAGTTCCCATTTATGTTAGTAATATCTTTATTACATATGCATTCTATCATATAGATATGTGTGATATTGTGGGATTGCACTTTGTACTATGTGGACAGGTTCAATCTCCACAATTTGGAGAACATGTCACATAGCAATGGAGCCATCGAGGAATATTAAGTCAATTTCATTTTTGGTCATGGATAGTCATTATGCAAAAATGGTGCTCTTAAAACAAATCACTTTAATTCTAAGAGAATAGGACACACAAATAGTTATAAAAAATAACCATGAAATATGGAATTTTAAAGAATTGTTACCATTTATAGTTGTACTTATCCAATTGGTCAAATAAGAAGACATGAAAGAGTTTTCATTCACTAAATACTCCCTTGTGAATTCCTTACAATTCCACATATGAAGTGGTATTTTTGAAATAACAAACAATAATGGCAATTCTAGTACATGCCTAAAGTCCGAAATAGTATGGGTGGAGTAAATAATTTTGTGTTGTCGTACCATTTATTTTTTTGATCTATGTTAATTTCTCAAAAATTTAGGCAACGAATTCTTTATATTGTTGATGATAAACTCATCAACTAGATTTCTCTCTAGCAAAGTATTATGGTCATTGTTATCACAAAATATAGCACTCGTGCAAATCCTTCACAAGATACTAAACTAGTGTAACATATGGAAATAATTGCCACTATCACCTGAGCAAGTACTTCCCCCATTTTAGTGAAGGATAGAAGATCTAGCACAAGTGAGGCTTCCCTACAACTTCAAGGGATCCTATAGCAAGCTAAGGTAAGTCTACAACCCTCTATCTTGGATGCTTGATTTAGCCAAGTCAATGTTATGGGAAAGGTTAAGGTAAATTAGACAAGAAAAAGTGATTGCGCGTGTGTGAGGGATGTGACAACCAATGATGACTATTGAAAAGTAAATAAAACCCCTTGAAACACTAGCTAATAAAAGAAAAGTAAAAAGGGTTGAGCCACTAGCCATCAAAGAGAAAAAATATTGTTGCAATAAAACTTGGAAGAAGAGATAGTACACTTCAGTAATAACAAGTTTACAACAAGAGTAGTAAATCAATATTAAACTAGTTAAAATGCAATGGAAGATATTACCAAATGTTAAGCAAAGACTACTAAATCATAGACTAACGATTAATGACAAGAAAGAGCATTAAATTTTATCAATTAGGTGCGATATGACAAGCCCTAATGGTTGAAAATGCAATAAATGCATTAATGATGATGTTAGATGACAATCCAAGATAAGATGAAAGATGTCAGGTTAGAAATGACGAAACATGCAAACCTTAAGCTAACACCAAGTCGTTTTGGGAAGAGAGGCTACACTAAGGCTTGTAATCACTTGTAATAATATAAAGATTAATGCCTTCTTTAAGTCTTTGGGCATATGGAGATAATGCAACAACTTGAAAGGATGCTAAAATCAAAGGAAGACTTTGAGATCAAACCCTAGGATTATCCAATCATAATCCTAGGTCAAACCTTCTTGGAAAGTAGACCCTAGAGTTTATCCACTCGTTAACCCTAGGTGCCATCCTACTTCTTCTAGAGCATTAACACAAGATCAAGTGGAACTAGGTCAAACCCTAGAGTTTATCCACTCATAAACCCTATATTGCAACCATAAAGACAAGGTTACAGGGATGTCCCCTCACAATCCCTAATGTTGACCTTGTATGCTTCAATAAAATTCATATGTATAAAACAAGCGAAGGGGATTACCATGTTACAATCATTCCCTAGGGTTTCTAGAAAACATTATCCAAGGAAATGAGATAACATGCAACTTATCACCACTTTGATAGATCATTTACTTAAATACCATGAACAAAACACAAATACTTGGAAAATACCACTTACTAGACCAAGTCACAGTGCATGAAAAAACCCTAGTTTCATGAAACATTCACTGAAATAAGAAAAGAATCCACTAGATCAATCTTCCAAAGGTGCGCATATGTATTCCATAGTGAAAAAGAAGAGAAGAGATATATAGAAGTGATTCTCCACAAGTGTGAGTTATGATTCAACAATTAGGTAGCACTAGCCTTCTTATATGACACAACCCTAGTGCTATAAACTCTCAAAGCCCCTAAAAACATAAAATATCCATGATACAAGTTGGATATGTCCTGTCCGACCCCCAAAATAGTCTTAAACATAAATAAAACGTACTAATACACCAACATGTCCCCTTGAAAGTGACATGTGTGAGTGTAGGATGCCACAATGAAGGTTACGTCATGCTCCAGAAGGGTGAAAGGGCCTCCAAAGGCCACATATCATAATAAAAAAGGTGCAAAGTATAGTGAAAAGTCACATCTCCTCGCCAAAGGTCACATCTAATCATCAAAGGACCCCAACTCATCATTAAAACTGATTTCCTGATGGTAGGTTGGCCCCACCCTCACCAAATCATCACAATGCATGACATCCTCATCAATATATTCATCTTCCAAGGTGGAAAAAGCCAACATCCAAGGTGAACGAAGGGTCCATCATCTCTCCAACGAGTGTCCAATCACCTCCAAGTGTAACATCCTCAAATCAAAGTCTAACATGCTTCAGGGTGCATTGTCCAATGTATGGGCTTGTTTCCCATCTGATCACATTTGCAATATTTGAGCTCATCTGTCCAACATCCAAGGCCCAAGAAGTATTGAAAGGTGCATGTTACACCATAGATTCTTTGTAGTGTACCATGTATTTTTTCACAAGATGTGACCACTTCAATGTGCCCAAAGTGTGACGATTTATTTGTATGTGGCCATGATGGAATGTTTTTAATGTACAAGCTTTGGTTATAGGTTACTCAGATCTCCTTAGCTAGACGGTCATGGGATGTCCTTTTAGTCCCCATTCTCAGGTTCCTTAGTTTTATTGATTCGACCAAATACCTCTTTGGAGATGGTAACTCCCTCCGATGTCAGGCATTTATGTCTTGGGTAGGTATGTAGGCATTCTGAGGTGGATTTACTAAGATACATGATTTATGAGGCCCTTAAATATTCACTTATTTTTCTTGCTATGTAAAAGGTGATTGTGATTTGTAAGGGTTGTAACACCCATGGTTTAGCACACCTTTCCCACATGGACCCTCTCTTTCATATGTATGTACCACACTTGGGCCTTCATAGGACATTATGCACATCATTATTTAGGTGCACATATTTTGAGGCATATCACATATTTTGAGGTACTGGTCATCCTCTTTGAGGCATGGAAGGACTATTTTCATCTATATGGACATCCTCTACTCTCTCCATGTGTCAAAATCCAAGACACCCCTCTCCTTTGGCACATTTTTAAAGAAAATTATTCACTCTGGGTGGGACAAATTCATTTGGGGGCACTTCATGAGGATGTTGGGGCTATTTTGAGCCTGATTTGATGATGTGGAGGTCACTCATGTGAATTATCACTTGATGGAGGTCACTAGGCACTTACCCTTTTGATGTGGATGCACTTTATGATCACATTTTGATGGCTCGTTGAGCAAATTGGAGAAGCCATCCACTTTTGGGGTTTTATTTTGGCTTCGACTAAGATCGTCCCCTCTTGTTTGGGTAGACGTTTGAGCTTGAGTGGACAAGGATTATTCCTTTCCACATTGTAATCCCTCCCCAAGTCTCTTCAAATGGAACGTTGTACCAAAAAGGCCAAATCGATCTTCTTAGAAGTTTGAAGCCATTCTTGTTGTTGGGGATTTTATGACCCAGTTTTTGACTTGGAGGGTCACTCCCATGCTTCATGGAGGTGTGTTGACCCTAGGTATGGACATGTTCAAGATTTGGAGATATATTTCAAGGATTTTTGGAAATTATTTGAGCATTTTTGGAGAACATTTTGTTGAAGTCATCGCCTTTATGAGGGTTTTAAACATGTAAAACATCATTTGATTATACTTTTTTGAATTATTCTTTAGTTTGTGTGGATGACAAGTCATTTTATTTTATTCCTTGGTCCAATTTTGGGCAACAAATACTAGAGAGGAGTTGAGAAAGTTATCTATAAATAAAGGCACTCCTCTTGTTAAATTTCTTTAAACCTCAGTCACAACAATTAATTCCTAGTAAATCCTTGCTAAAATAAAATGGAGATCTACTGAATAAAATCACATTGAGATTCTTAACCAAAAAATTGCAATAGAAGTAAAACAGGAAACTAAACACATGTACACATATATTTTTGGGTAAAAACCCATGGAAAAACCCCTAAGGGAAAACCAACAACAAGATGATTTTATTACAGAAAATCAGGGCTCCCTTACTGGGATAATGGCCCACTGAGAAAATACAACTAGCAACAAAACCTGGTTTGATTTCACTTGACGAAACCCTCTTCCTCTTTGTTGTCCTTGCATGTTTCCCACCTGTTTATATTGCCCCTACCACAGGGTGTACTGACTACATGACTGCTACCTGTGGGTTGTATGAACCCTATGGCTTCCTTTGTGGGATGTATGGCTTGCCTAGTCCCTTTTGCGCACTGTACAACCCCTCCATAAAATCTCGTGACCTCTACCTTTCTTGGTACAGTCCAATGGGAATTTTCTCTCTTGTTGAATTTGGGGAGTGAAAGTCCTTCTTCACTTAATTGAGTCATTGATTCCTTGCATAATGTGTGTCTTCTCCTCTCCCTTGGCTTCCTTTTATAATCTTGAGATGAGCCAAAACACTAACCTCCAAAGTGATCAATGGATTAGATTAAATCTCCATCACTTGAGATCAATGGTTAAGATTCATTTAATTGACTTAAATCACTAATTCCAAAAACTTAGGCATTTTATTTAAATTAACCTCCATTAATTATAAAAAGACATTCTCTTTAATAATTAAATTATTAAAGTGAATTTCCAAAGTTTTGAGAGGTATTAATGACGACTTCCACATGTTAGACACAAACCAATGTGGAAGTACCTATCTGAGCTACAAAACGTCAACACCTCTCACTCGTTTTGTTGTGAATTGTGGGAGATTATTCTAGGAGCTATTTAATAGAATATCTTTACTTGGTGTTCTCATGGTGTCAATTTTTGGAGCTCTATCTTTCTTGGTTATTCTTACTGGCAAATTTTAAATATTGTTGTGATTATTCAAGATTCTACATAAACTAACAAGATCGATCCATTGAGGATTTAGCAACTACTTGGAGGGAGGATGAGTAGGGTTTGTATTTCTTCATTCTTCCTTAAAACGATTTGGTAAGTGTTTGTCTTTTGTCTTGAGTAGTTCTATGCTCCTTGGCAAGGGTTTCAAGTATTATTTTCAAGTCTTTTGTTATTCTTGTTGGTGAAGGCTATTCCCTTGGGGAAACCCTTCTTGCAGAGCATTGGTTATCATAGTTTGTCTTGATTAGCAAGAGACTACTAGCCTTGTGACCCTAGTCTCTAGTTCTAATCCATAAACGGGGGTAACTGATTTTTAGAGGGGCATACTTCTTGACCCCATAATCCCTAGGTGGAGATAAGAGTAAGCCCTAACTCCCAACATTCACCAACCAAAACCCTAAATTTTCAATTATTTCTTTATAATAAAAAATACAAAAAAATATAAA
>ML823765.1:31258-68954 GCA_009831015.1 Picea engelmannii
ATAATAATTATAATGACATGATTAATCCTCAATGGGGATTTAATCCAATAATAATAATAACATGATTAATCCACAATGGGGATTTAATCCAATAACAAAATAATAATAAGAATGCTCTTCGCAGTTACATTATTTCAACATTATCTAACATTCTTATGGATGAATTAAGGTGTTTGTAATTTCTGGAAATTAATTACAACAATAAAAATTAGAATTGGTGAAACCCTATAGCTAGGGTTTAACAATAAAAGGTTAAATATAACCCTACCCTAGTTCGTATTTCACTTTGGAATTGTTTATTAAGTTTATCTAACATGTTCTAATGGTGAAATTCATCTCCAAAGTGGTTCATTGTTGTTATATTTCATTTTGGAGATTTTTTTTGCAAGTTTTGAGATAATTGCTTGGATATTATTCATTTTCATATGCAATTTATCATTGTTGGGTTTTTTTTGCAAGGTTGATTTATTTCCTAGCTAAACTACCCAAGATTTATCATTATAAGTGCTTCTAGGCACTCTTGAGGTACTTTCTATATAAATCAGATTTTGGAATCTTTGGATAGTCGCAAGCTAGTCCATTTTACATCATACAATCAAGGTACAACTCAGGTATATCATTGGTTCTTTGTTTATGCTACAATATCTCACTCTTGTGCAGTAAAAGGTGCTTGTGTCTTCATTCAAAAATAAAAATCAGAGTGTTGATTCGTATTTTTGTTGTAGCATATTTATTTTGGATCTCAACACGCTTATAATTATCTCCTAACCCTATTGATATTGTAGCTTTATTTCCATAACACTAGGTTGAATGTTCTTAAGGTATTTGCCTACCAAGGCATTGGTCTATCTAATTTATATTGGGGTGTTCTATTTGAAGAAATGGGATATCCCTCTTGGTCTCTAGGAGTTGGACTAAAGTGGAGGGGAGATTGCGCTAAGGTGAAGGTGGTGCATTTCCCATATCATGATATCCCCATAACATCCCCCCAAAGGCCGCTACTTTGGGAAATAACATTGCTTTGGTCCATGCCAAGCCATCAAAGAACCCAATGCTCTGTGTCAGGTCTGAAATTTCCTCTAAAAATTGCATAACATCCCAGGTACAAACATGAAAACATCCTCCAAAGAACCATGTCAAGAGTGCATCATGACCAAGAAAGGATCACAACATTAAGTACCAACAACTACAAGATATCATATCCATTAGAATAATACAAAGTAAGCCACCACTTAATAGAAAATCCACATAAGCAATTCCCATTAGGTATTTTCTTCAAACTTCACATTAGGTCAAGACTTTATGCAATTTGCCAAGTTTAGGTATAAGATGACCATTAAAAGACCCTATTAGGTGTGTCAGTACTCAGGTAGAGAAGTATTTCCCAAGAAAAGCCATCAAAGTGTAAGTATGGTGATCCAAGTGGACATCGGTGGCCACCCACCCATTCCACTGGCTCAAATTGCAGTTTCCATCCTAGCAGTTTTTCTACAATTTTTTGGGTCCCAAACTTCCGAGGTCATTTTAAGGCCCTAAATGACGTTTTTTACCTGGCACAATGCATTCAATCGAAGTTGGTATGTATTGGGATGATAAAAATGTTTACTCCTTAGTTATATCTTTCCAAAGGGGTACCAAGCACCCCAAACAAAGATCGTATGCAAAAGTTACGCCCTCGAGAAGTTGACGTATCAAATACCCCCATCGGGGCCCACAAACCTTTTGGTGTTTCATCTTTCAAGGTTATGGTTTTGGATGTTTAGGGTTTTCTCATTTATGATTTATGTTAAAAAGGCCTTTGGAGCCTCATTGTAATCATCTTCTTGTGAATGAGCGTAGTCGACACATCTCTCCTCAGAGATAAGCTTCCACCATTCTAGATAGCTTGCGTGCTTTCCATTTTACAGTCTTTTGTATTCCAGACAATCATTAATAGAATCTAAGTTTTATTGTATTACTATGTTCCTTGCAATATCTCTGTGTATTTCCTTGTTATATCTCTGTTATATTTATGCCTTCATGTCGTTCTTAAAATAATCTGGATCAATGGTATCGGTGCAATCTGCTCCTTGTCATTCTTAGTGCATGTCCCTGACGAGGTTATAGTATACATAGTTGGGTCTCAAGCTTGTTTTTATTGAGGAAAACCACTCTCTCCTGTCCAAGCAACCTCTCATGCCGGAAGAAAAGAGGGACGACCGAGCAAGAGATCCTATCAAAATGTTGCTCAAGGAATCCCTCACCCGACAAAGGAACGAGATGATGGATAATTTTTCCGAGATCCTTCGACGTCTGCCAAAAACAATGGAGGCACCTTCAACCAACAGTCACTTCGGAGGTGCGACACACTTTAAGGTATAAGTTAAATTTGATATTCCTTTATTTGAAGTCCAGAGGAAAAGAGGGACGACATAGCAAGAGATCCTATCAAACTGTTGCTTGAGGAAGCGCTCACGCGACAAATGAACGAGATGATGGATAATTTTTCCAAGATCCTTCGATGACTGCCAACAAAAATGGAGGCACCTTCAACTAGCAACCACTTCGGAGGTGCGACACTCTTTAAGGTATAAGTTAAATTTGATATTCCTTTATTTGAAGTCCAGATAGATGTCAACGCTTTGGAAAAATGGTTATGTATGCTAGAGGGTTATTTCTCTGTCCAAAGTTTTTCCAACAATGAAAAAATCACCTTCGTACTCCTTAACGCCCTTCCTCATGTTAAATATTGGTGGGAGACTTATTGTGAACAACATGTCGAGGATGATTCTGCAATTTGTTGGTCAGGACCCACTTGGGTAGCTTTTGGTCATGCCCTCAAAGAGAAATACTATCGTATTGGAAGCTATGATGACCAGTACCTGAGATGGACAACTCTACATAAGGAGAGAGACCAAACAGTGCTAGAGTACACTAACATCTTCCATACCTTACACACAAATATTGGTATTAAATACTTCGAGTGACACCTAGTTTTAAAGTAACACAATGGCCTACACAGTTACATCCAAACATATATGGAGTTCCTAGACATCTCCTCACTGGGAGCCACTTACTAATATGTTTTCAAGATCGAGAAAAAGTTCAAGAAAATGAATAAGCAAGATTTTGGTTTTGCAAACCTATCGCAGCAGAAGCCCGAAAAGGGTGGCCCTAACTCTCAGGGCCAAGGATAGAGCAAGGATGGTTAGTCCTACGACAAACGGTCAAGCCACCAATAAAGAAGGGTAATGGGAAGTCGAACAAGGACACTGGAAAGTGGTGCGAGTTCAAAAAAAATCCCTTGGCACAATACTGATGAATGTCACTCCAAAATATCATCGTGGCTAAGATGAAATCCTCATGGTTAGATGTTGAATCATACACTGATTCAGAACCGGAAAAGGGAAAACAGATCATTGACGCAGAAAACAATGTCACCATCTCTACCAAAAAATTTCATCTAGAGGAGCCTGAAGAAGGGGAGTGCCTCTTCCACTCACAAATGTGGGTGAAGGGGACCCCTCTCCATTTCATTGTTGACAGTGGTAGCTAGAAGAACCTAATATCAATAGGGGTCATCAAGAGGTTGAAAATGATAACGATGTCGTATCCTCAACCATAGACCATTGGTTGGCTTAGCCAGGGATGGGACATTCGCGTCAGGCAACAATGTCGCCTGCACTATGGCATCAAACCCTTCAAATACAAGGTATTGTGTGATGTTTCCCTCTTGGAGTTTGTGATGTTTTTTTAGGACAACCATATATGTGGAAGTGTCATGTTGTTTATAAATCCAGGCCCCGTAGTGTCATTATTACTTTAGGAGATCAACTCTATAGGGTACCGAAGGCAGTCCCAACTACTGCGGTCTCTTTGATCTCCGTGAATTAGTGAAAAAAGGTGGTATCTCAAACTCGAAGATTTTTTCTCTTTATGGTTTGGTCGAAAGGTGAATGGAAGGTCACTTCAACCGCCAAAACCTTCGCACAGGGTCTCTCTAAATAGAAAAAGAAGGTGGACAATATAGTAGAAGAGCATAAATACATATTTTTCTTGCCTAATGGGGTGTTTGGGAACTGTCAGGTAAAGCACTCAATTGATTCGACACTCGATGCTCATCTTCCTAACAACCCTATGTACATGCGTTATGTTGTGGAGAATGACGAAATCAAATGCTAGATCCAAGACCTAATTTTGAAATGCCATATCAAACAAATCTTCTCACCTTGCGGAAGCTCAATTGTTCTGGTATAGAAGAAGGATGGGACACTGTGACTTTGTATTGATTAAAAATCCCTAAACAAAATCACAGTCAAGAACCGATACCCAATCCCGTGGATTGATGATATTCTCAATCAACTCAAGGGAGCCAAGTTTTCCAATAAGATTGATCTAAATTCAGGGTACCATCAGGTGTCGATTGAGAAAACTGATGTATGGAAGACATCCTTAAAGTATAAAGAAGGACTCTTCGAGTGGTTCGTCATGGATTTCGACTTTGTTATCACACAATTTGTAGTTTGGGAAAATCCCAACCTATGCCACAAATGTGAGACACAATTGAGAATACCTATCATTGTCACCTTAATAGATATCCCCCTCGTTTTAGTTAAGGACAAGTCCAACAGAAGGGAGGTTTCCCAGGTGACCCTAGGGGGATTTGTGATTGGAGAAGCAAGGAGCTTGAAGAGTACCCCTATAAATCAAGGTCAAGGAGAAGAATGAGGTTCGAGGAAAAGTCTTTGGAGATAGTGAATGGTTGCCAAGTTTGTATACCTACAAAAAAATGTTGGACAAACCAAAACAAGACAATATATGATGATATAAGCCTCAAAACTGGTGGGGAATTAGCAAGAAACCTTGTTGTCCCAAAATTGCAGTAGTAAACAATTGTATATCAACAATGAAAGAGCTATAACAACTGCAAATTACATCATCTAATCAACATATAATATTGGATGAATTAGTTTGCAACTTAAAGATAATATTCCAATGCTTGAAATGATGAATTAGATGACAAAAGAAGGTTATAAAAATGAATTATCAAGAAAATATTATGGAAACCTTATGGTTGTAGCTTATTGTTTCTACAACATCAACCTTCAACTAACAAAATCAATAAGCAAGCCACTCAATCAATAGCAGTTTAAAAGTAGATCAAATTTCACTTCTTACATGCAAATTTCAGTGGTCAAAAGTGAAGAAAACTTGTTGAGAAAGAGAGTTTACTGCATCCCTAATGGATGTAGCTTAATGTTTATTACAATAGACTCATTGTTGGGCAGGTGTTATATGCTTTGCATGTGTGTGGGGTGGTGCGTCATATTTGACGATTGCATCTGATGATCCCTCCCTAATAGTGTTTTTTTTGTCATGTGCGTCGAGCGCTTTCCTAGGGCGGTCCCAATGGGGCCAGGATTGGCTACCCTTGGTTATGTGGAAAATTCGGGGAAGTGCCCCAATATATGTTTTTGGACATTTTTTTTTTGTTTTAGCGTTTTTCTCTATTTTTATTAGTTTTCTAAATTAATCTTAGATTAAGGGATTAGGGTTTTGGTAGCTGCATAATACCTAAAATATTGTGTATATATTGTATTGTGAATGGTGAAATTAATACAATGAAGATTTGAAAGGTGTGACACCAAGGAAGGTTGGCTTTCACCCGGTTAAGGGTTTCCAGCGTAAATCTCTGTGTACTATGTGTATCAGCCATTGATTAATTTTTGTTTTGGTTAAGAATTTTTATGCATTACTTTACTTCATAGGTTTAAAACTTACACTAATCACTTGGTATTAAGACTCCCTTGAAGCATAAGAGAGCCCGAAGCATGTAAAATTCAAAACCAACTTGAATAATTCGAAAACCTCAAATGCCACGTTTACCAATGCAACAATTAACTATCTCCAATGCAAATATTAGTGCCTTATTATTGGGGATATGGAGTCTCTTCCTTGGAAGGAAAACCAAACAAAGATGAAGAAGAGATGTTTTTTGAGATTTAAACCCTTATAAAACCCAACATCAATCCTTCCAAATCATCTAGCTTGGAAACCGAGATGAACTAGGGTTTGAAGTTTCTCTAGGGGTGTAAACCCTCTTACTTCCTAGAGAAATAAACCCTAGCTAAGCCTTGCAACAAGGGTGTAAATCCTCTTACTTCTTGTTGCAAGCCTTATAGAACTTTTATAGAAAAGAATAAATAAACCTTAGTGGAGGGTGTAAGCCCTTTTACTCCTCCTAGGGTTTACTATATTTTCTTGAACTTAAACAAAGAAGACAACAATTAATTGCAGAAATTACTTACCAAATCCAAGAGATAGCATGCAATAAACCCTTACTACTAAGATATCATCCACAAATTGCCAAAGAAACACCATCAAGAGAAGTCTCTAGCCTTTAATGCTCCAAATAACAAGTTTTGCATCCATTATGACAAGAAAAGAGAGATAGAAAATTGCCCAAGAGGGTCGAAATTTCAGTCCAAGAGTGATAATATCAAGTGATTAGTTATGTCCAAATGAAAATGACATGCCTCATATTATATGAGGAAACGCAAGTCATAGTTTGTCCACTTTACAATTAAATCCATAATTTTAGCTAAAACCTAAGTTACCATGCTTAATTAGCAAATTGATTTGTTCTTTTGCCCACATAGGCTACAAAATGACCAAAAATAATAAAATGATGGCAAATAAGCTCATAAAACTCTCCTCTAAAGTGGTACGTGTGACGATAAGCCTCCCAAGGCCAAGACGTCATGCTAGGAAGGTGCTACGTCATCCCCATATCAAGAAAGAAGGTGGGGCTTCAAGCCTAGACACACACCAAGTGCACCTAATTGGCCAAACATCCTCCTAAATGTGTGACATCAAGCTCCCCAAGAGAGACGTTTTGGCATAGGAGGGTGATGTCACCCCTTCTTCATCATCTGGGGCCTCGTTCATTTGATAGGGAAGTCCTCCAAGGTGCAATGTTCACCATCCTCGGCCTCCAATGAGTGGGGTACAACATCCATCTAGTGGACTTTCAAGCCCCTATGAAGGTCCAAGTGGCTTAGTCCCTCCATGACTAGCTTTCACAGGGAAAAGTCTTGCAAAGACAATCAAATATGCCCTCCAAGGGTCCACAAGTCACATGTATCATACCAAATAAGCCACATTTAATGAAATGACAACCAACACAAAAAACTGCATTAAGTCCCCCCTTTTCAAATTAAACAAATGCTCAAAGACCTTTTAAACTTTGCCCAATTTAGATATGGGAGGGGTCTCATGGTGCCCTATTAGGTAGGCCAATCCCAGAGTCAAGGAATGTTTCCCAAGAAGACCCTCTCTAGGCCATGTAGTGGATATGAGGTGTATTGGGGTAGTACTTTTAGGCATGGGGTTCTTGACATAGCAAGGGCTCATATTGTCTCATTTATGGGTTCCTTTGTAGAGGTTGTGTTGCATCCCTTTGTTTGCAATGTAACTTTTTTCCAAGCCCTTTTTTTTCTCTCTCTTTTTTATGGTCTGAACATTGAGTGTTATGTGCAATGGAAATTAAAATAGTACTGCAATGCCACTTGAATTTTGAAGACATTGAGTGCCATATGCATTGGAAATTAAAGGACACCACAATGCATCCCACCATCAAGCAAGACATTTTATTTATTTTCTTTTCTAAAACGTCCTTCATTTTTATGGAGAAGCATTTCATTTCTCTCAGGACCTTAGGGAGAGCATCTAGAGGGATACATTATGGATTTTTATTTTTACAGTGCTAGCTACAACACCTCTAGGCCTTTATCCCCTTCTTCACGTGAAATGACGTACAAGCCCTTCTTGGGGTCAATAAACCCTGAAACCAAAAAGATGAAGAAACATAGGGAAAGAAGTGTGGAAAGTGGTAAGTATGAGTAGGAATGGTACGATGACCCTTCAAGGTGATCCCGCTAGTAGCAACCCTTTTCCCTATGATGACCCACTTACTAGTAAACCATGTCAACCACCAAGGTGAAATAAGGAAATAAGTATAATTTCCAAGAAAACGTTCCATAATAAAAAATGACCCTTTGCAACATGCTTAAATGATTCAATTATTAAAGTGACACTTACCATGAGATCGAACTTGTTACCTCATGAACAAGACCTATTGTCCTTTTTGGGTCGGGCTGGTGTGGTGGACGTTGTTATGTTGTTGACGATGAATGGTGATGTGTGGCAGAGAGGAGGGGCTCTTCTTCTTAATGTGGGATCAACTGGTCATCTATCTCTCAGTAATCCATGTCTTCTACCTGCGGAGTTTGAGACAATATCTCCTTAGTTATCCCTAGGTTGGGGGCATAACATGCTTGTCTAATGCCCCAACCATTCATGCGGATGATGGATGACATATTGCGACCATTCACAAACTCCTTTGTGGTCGTATATCTGGATGAAATCCTCATTTTTATGCTAAGAGGTAATTTTTGAAAGTCGTAGTCCATATTTCCATTAATGAACGCCATAGTGCAGTGTTTGATGTGTAAAGAGGGTAAAATCGAGCCAGTTCAGAATATGGTTGACTTTATACTCATTTTTCTCAGAATTTCATAAGGAATTCAATGAGAAACTCCTTTTATGAGTTTGAGGAGCGAAATTAAAGAGAGTCCATAAAATTGGTTTTTGTAAGCCCATGTTGTAATGTAATTGACATTTTGAGATGCTAAGAGGCAATCTTACTATCTAGAAGGGACTTGAAGATGAAGTAATATATGTCATCAATGTTATATATTTGAGTTCTTTTATTTTCTGTTGTGTTATCTCATGATTCTTCAAATTATTCATTAGTTTATGAGATTTGGATAAGAAGCACAACATAATTTTTTTTTGTGAATCACCTCAATATGATCAAGAATTATTCTGAATCAAGTTAGATGCTAACATGTATATTTTAAAGGAATAAGTGGTATTTAAGGATTTTCGGATCAAGTGGTATCAGAGCTAGTTTTGACATGTATTTTCAACTTGTTTATGTGACGAGGTCCAAGACTTAATATTGGTGAAGATCTTTAAGACTCTTGTTGAGAGGAAAAAATGAGTAAATCCCTCATGAAGTTAAGGCTACAGAAGAATAATAACCAACAAATTCAGAAGGAGAATTTTGAATTAAGGATGCAATTGCAAACTCTCAAGGAAGAGAAGCATAAGTCGTAAGATCGACTGATATGTCATGAGGAATTCCATAGAGGTATTTTTCATGAGTTGGAAAGTGTATATTTTAGCCTTGTACAATATTTTACTGTAAACATATTTTCAATAAAAGAACATAAAAGATACAATGGAAAATACACACATTACACAAAGATTTTTCCCCTGGAAACCCAAACCGGGAAAACAAACATATTCTATATTCATTCACGCCATACATTTTTTACAATAGAATACACATATAGGTCCTGTAGTATCCAAAACCCTAATCCAATAATCTAGATTAGTCAACAACCCTAATTCCTTAACCGGAAGTAGAAAACCATCGGCGAAAAACCTTTTGCCAAAAAACCACCCAAAAATGAACACGAAAACCGGTAAAAAAAAATTCAGGAGCGCTGACCAACATTCTCCCACTTGTTGTTTTCTTTGCATACATGGGGTTACAAGGTTACATACTCAAAAATCTAGGGCAACAATGCCCATAGATTCTCTACACCAAGAGAACTTCTTAGTGCTCAAATATTTTGTTAATGAATCTACAACAATCTTCATAGTGTACACCTTCATCAACAACACCTTCTTTTCTTATACCATGTCTCTCACAAAGTGATATTGAACATCAATATGCTTTGTCTTTGAATGATAAGTTGGGTTCTTCACCATAAAAATTGCACTTTGACTATCATAATCTATCCTTATAGCTTGTTGTACCAAACCAATACCTGAACACAATCTCTATAACCATACTGCTTCCTTGCTTGCATGAGTGGTTTCATGTATTCGACTTCTGTAGTTGAAAGTGCCACTACATACTATATTTTGCTCATTAAAGTGATTGCTCCTCCAAATAGGTTAAACACATACCCTCTTGTAGATGTTTTATGATCCATATCTCCATCCCAGTGTACATCCACAAAGCCATGTATTTCAAACACTCTGTCCAAACCTGGTCTTCCTTGGTAGCACAATCCATAACTAGTAGTGCCACGCAAATACCTGAAAACTATCTTTATTGTTGTCCAATGCTCCTTCCTTGGTTTTGATATACACCTGCTCAAAACTCTCACTGCATGTGCAATGTTTGGTCTAGTACAGACCATTTCATACATCAAACTGCCAACTTCACTCTCATATGGAAGACGAGACATGTCCTCCTCATTTTCATGTGTCTTGGGACATTGATTTGCAAATAACTTTACACCTACAGAAATAGGGACCCTGATCGGTTTACATTCCTACATATTAAACCTCCGCAATATTGTCTCAACGTGTTTTCTCTGATTTAACTAGAGTTTCCTATTTTTTCGATCTCTTTTAATTTCCATGCCCAAAATGAAATTTGCAGCACCAAGATCCTTCATGTCAAATTTAGAGGACAACTAAGTTTTCACATCCTGGGTAATCTCCCTATTGTTTCTTATCAACAACATGTCATCCACATACAAGACCAAATAAATCAAATGATCACCAATTAATTTAAAATATACACAATGATCCTCTTTGCTTCTTGTGAATCCAAGTCCCAACATACAAGTATCAAATTTTTTATACCACATCCTTGGTGATTGTTCTAATCCATATAGGGACTTTTTCTTCTTGCATACTAGCTCCTTCTTTCCCTTCACAACAAAGCCTTCTGGCTTCTTCATGTAGATTTATTCTTCCAGATCCCCATGTAGGAATGTTGTTTTCACATCCATATGTTCTACTTCAAAATCAAATGCAACAACAACATATAACAAAAATCTAATACATGTAAACTTGGAAACATGGGAAAAAATGTCACCAAAATCAATTCCCTCAACCTGGGAATAACCCTTTGCTACTAACCGAGCTTCATATTTTTCCACTTTGCTTTTTGCATTCAAATTCCTTTTAAATACCCATTTGCTGCCAATGAGATTTCTTCCAGTAGGAAACTCCACTAGATCCCAAGCCTCATTCTTATCCAAGGCTGGCATTTCTTCAACCATGGCCTTTTTCCAAAGTTTTCCATCCTCTAAATCCACTGCCTCCCTAACAGTCTTCCTATTTGAAAACATCCTTCATTTCTTTAAATACCACATCTCAGATATACACAACCTTCTTAGTTTCTGGGTTTCAAAGATTATAACCTTTGAGACCATCTTTATACCCAATAAAGATACACTTTTCAGCCTTCTTATCTAGCTTACTCATGTTTTCCTTTGGAACATGAACATAGGCCTCACAACCAAATACCTTAAGATGTGTGAGAGAAGTTTTCTTACCAGTCCATACCTCTTGTGGAGCCTTGTCATCCACTGATCTCTGTCTACCAACATATCTTCCATATTGAGCTTCAACAACTCAAAACTATTCCCATTAAATTTCTCGATCTCTATTTTCGAACTGCTCGCCATTTCTTTTCACTTGAACAATCAATATCACAGATCTCCCACCGTAACAAGGCTTATCACATGACCAATCCAAACCCTTGACCACAAAGGCGTCCCCCTGAAGCAAATAATTGCTCTGATACCAAATGTAGGTTTTAACCTTGTACAATATTTTAATGCAAACATATTTTCAATAAAAGAACAAAAATAATACAATGGCAAATACACACATCAGAGATTTTTCCCCTGGAAACCCAAACCGGGAAAAACTAGCATATTCTATATTCATTCACACCATACATTGTTTACAATACAATATACATATAGGATTATGTAGCATCCAAAACCCTGATCCAATAATTTGTAATAGTCAACAACCCTAATTCCTTAACTGAAAATAGAAAACCATTAGCGAAAAACCATGTGCTGAAAAACCGCCCAAAAATGTACACAAAAATCGATAAAAATAAAATAAAATCGGGGATGTTTCCCCCAAACCCCTGTGCAGGGGGATCTTGCCCCTGCAAACCCCCCTAAAAGGGGGGCTCCTCCCCTTGCGACCCCCCGGGAAAGGGGGCGCTCCACCCCCCTCTTACCCCCTTGCACGCTCTGTGCAACGTAGACACTAGTTCTTGTCGTTCAAAGAATATAACACATACCCAACATAAAGAAAGTTGCATACCAAGGATCAAGTATTGGCACCATCGACATCAATTCATTAGGAATGGTAAGTCGGGAATGTAAAGTCTTCGATGTGAACAAAATTATCTCTTTCAGAAGGCATGATCGAGAAAGATGATTCTTCGTATTATTCTTTTTCCCGTCAAGAGGGAGAATGCTCAAAGACTACTGAAGCAAGGAGAACTTCAGATGAAGAGATCCTTCATAAGAAGTTAGTCTTACCTTCCAGCCCAGGGAAAGGTAACATATGTAAGACATCTTCAGAAAGATATGTGCATTCTAGAGAGGGAATGAAGATGTTTCCCACTGGTAAATGGTCTATGTATCCATGTACTTCCTGTGTAAATAGTAACCATGACATGAAGAAATGTTGAAGAAGGCAGTCCATGCGACAAAGTCTATCCAAGAAGAAGGCTAAAGGTAAAGGTCATTTATCAAAGCAAAGGAAAAGGGGGAATGCCAATAAGGGATCGTGGTTCCAAGATGGGAACAAGACACTTTTCTCTTATTGTGGTAACAATGGACATCAGATTGAGAAGTGTTGGACACTTTATCCACACTTATGTCCGAAGTAGAACCAAAAATATGTAAAGGCACTTGCAAGAAGACAAGCATCAACCCCAGGTGAAGTTAATAGTCTTGCTAAAAGACTCGAGAAATAATACTTCTTAATGGTTGGTCTTAACAGAGTGACATATGAAGACATCGAGGAATGGTTTGTGGATAGTGGCTCATCTCTCCACATGACCGAGATGAGATTAATATTCTTGAATTTCTTAGAGATTGACACAGATTGCTTTGTAGGATCCGAAACTAACACAAGACAAGAAATAAGAGGATCTGGATATGTAAGATTCCATCTTGAGTCAAGAGGATTTATGGGAATAAAGCATATGTTATATGTTCCATATTTGAAAGTTAAACTACTCTCATTTGCAGGTTTTGAAGATGAAGGATATGTAGTCACATTCCAGAATGGTCAAGTACTTGTGTATTTAAGGGAATCTATTGCAGACACAAAAATAGTGTTTGGTGTTCGCAAGGAGGTGTTATATAGGTTACTAGGAAGACCTATAATCTAGTCTACTAGTTTCCTGGATTTAATATCAAATTCTACGTCAGATTCAACATTAGCATCCGAATCATTGTCAGAGATAAAAAGTTGTGAGACTCCTTCTAGTACTAAGGGGAGGATGAGTCCATCAATACACCATCCATCAGAAGAGATTTCATTGTAAATATGTATATTTGTAAAATGTAAGCTAATATGCATACGTAGATACCTCCTAAGTCTATTTCTAATGTTGTATTATAAGGCTTGTAAGCCACTCATTGTAGATGTTAATAGTGAGAGGAATTATGTAAAATTTCTATACAACCACCTTATATGTTGATAAGAGTGAGAGGAATTTCGTAAGAGAATTTCTATATAGCCACCTTATATGTTGTTAAGAGTGAGAGGAATTTTGTAAAGGAATTTTATATATCCACCTTACATATTGTTTAAAGTTAAAGGAACCTTGTAAAAGGGTTTCTATATAGTCGCTTTGTTATAGGAGTGAGAGGGATCTTATAAAGATTTCTAAGCCTTTCTACAACATTGTAGGCAATTGTAATGCCTTGTTATCAACAAAGGACTATATATGGATCAAATTGTCTAGGTCAACATTCTTATTCTGAAGAACCGAAGGCGAAGGAACATAAAGATGCAGGCAGTTAGAACATGTAGATCAAAGCATAAAGAACATTGAAGTAATGCAAATCTTCCTAGAGCTAGTAAAGGATAAATAATATTCTTTGTAAGAGGATGCATGCTATAAGCATCTTCAAGATACCATTTCATGTTCATGTAGATGTATACCTTGAGAAAAAATAGTTCAATACATATGGTTACAATACAGATAGAATTGTTTTCAAGGAAGGATAAAGGCAATGGACCGGGAATTCATTCAAAGACTCCTACATATACATCAACAATACATGAATTGAGAGTCCAAAAGGGCAAGGAATATATAAGCATTTGACTTGGTTTTAGATTAGCCAAGACAGACTATCTTCAACGGAAAAGGAGATGGGAGTGAATGTTGAGTAGAAGATTTAGATTCAGATACTGTAGACATTCAGTAAGCAGACTTTTGTTATGAAGGAATTTATGATCCAAAACCGGAGCTATATCTATATTAGAGACAGTGCCAGAGGCTAGAGTCAAATCCATATTTCAGAAGCAAAAAAAAGTACACTAATCTAATATCTAAGATCCAAAATGAAAATTTAGTCCCAAAATATTCAACAAGATGGAAGAGTGAAGAAGCATCATCATCACTAAGTTACTGGATCAAAGCATTTCAGTAAGATGGAAGTGTGAGTGAGAGTTATCATCACTAATTTGATGAAATATTCATACTTTTGGAGGACCAAAAGTTCTTCGGTGGGAAGGTGTGATCCAAGAGGATCCAAGAATGCTCACAGAGGTCTAGGAGGATCTGGAACGCTCGCAGAGGTCCAGGAGGATCCATAAAAGATCAAAATTTGACCATCTCAAATGATCTCAAAAAATTTATCAATGCGTAGAGCTCAATGATAGATTTCCAATAGTGTAAAAATCGCCTCAAACGAAGTTCATATGCAAAAGTTATGGATGGTCAAAGTTTAGGTCAAACTAGGGAAAAAGGCAAAAGTCAAAGGTCAAATTTAGGGTGACACGTGTCACCACTTCAAGGATGACATGTGGCATGATCGTACAAATAGTACGGTGCCACGTGGCACTATATGCTGACTGGGCAAGTGACAAGGCATACAGTACATCACAAGTGGTCGAATCAACATCCGACACGTGGCAATGATCGTACAAGTGGACCAACTGGAGACTGCCACGTGGCAATCCGAATTGGTGCAGTGGCGGTTGGAACTACCAAAAAATATATATGCGAGTCGGCCAGATTGAACCCCATACCTCTTACATACAAATGTAACACCTTACAAATAGACCCACGGGTTGTAGCTTAACCATATTGGGTGTCATGTGTATTTAACCTTGCTAAAAGGTTTTGTCGGTGACGAAAAGGGTCGAGGGCCCAAGTCCTCGACCCATAGTTTTATTCATATAACACATGACTACAACTAACACCATATTCTGCGTGGGGGTATTAAACGATACTATTTATATAGTATGTTATAACAAAAACAACGAAACAACTGGTGGTTGGTGGGGCTCGAACCCCTGAACTACCATATATATTGCCAACAAACTAACCGTTATGCCAACGAAACCTCATACTACAGGATTCCCCAACAAAATATTAAATATTGATGTTGATGCCAACAAAAGGTGCAGGTAGGAGGTTCGGCCCGTGGCTTATTTAATGGTGTGGATCCCAATGTCTACACACATCTTGAGATAGGCACGAAGTTTGAGGTGTGCATGGATCCTGAGACCAGGGTATTGTATGAACTGCATAGATTTGCGTGCAATGAGAGGAGCCTAATTTGGCATTGTCTCAAAATGCATGCCATGAGGTATATTGACTGCATATAGGCAAATTTATACTCATTTTTCTAGTTTTCCAAGAGGAGTTAAATGTTGATGTTATTTTTGTGCTAAGAGGTCATTTGTGAAAGTCTTAGTCCAGATTGCCATTAATGACCGCCATAGCGCATTGTTTGGCATGCAAAGAGGGTTAAATTGAGGCAGTTCAAAATATGGTCGACTTTATACTCATTTTTCTCAGAATTTCGCAAGGAATTCAACGACAAACTCCTTTTCTGAGTTTGAGCAAGGGAATTAAAGAGAGTCCATAAAATTGGTTTTTGTAAGCCCATGTGGTAATGTAATTGACATTTTGAGATGATAAGAGGTGGTCTTACTATCTAGAAGGGACTTGAAGATGAAGTAATATTCGCAATTAATGTTATATATTTGAGTTATTTTATGTTATGCTGTGTTATCTTGTAATTCTTCAAATTAATCACCAGTTTATGAGATTTTGGATAAGAAGCACAACATCATTTTTATTTTTTTTCTGCAAATCACCTCAATACAATCAAGAATTATTCTAAATTGGGTTAGATGATAACATGTATATTTTAAAGGAATAGGTGGTATCTAATGATTTTTGGATCATCCAAGCTCTTCTTTGAACATGTTTGGGTTCATTTTGGGCTCCCACGAACCATTATCTTAGATTGAGACAATAGGTCCCTAATCACTTTTTGGTCCAGCCTATGGTCGATGATGGACACCCAACTGACCAAATCCAATGCCTTCCACATAACTTCAACATAGCTACAACAAATCCCTTCAACATAGCTACAACGGATCCCTCCATAACTCTATTGGCCACAACCCTTTTCAAGTGTGCTTGGGGTTCCAACCATTAGCACCCATTGACGTAGCTCTGCCCATTGTAGTTGTACAAGAAGAGATCCTCCCATGCTGAGACCGAGGTTGATGGAGTAACCAAATTTTTTGAGTGAATCCAACACATCCAACAACAACTTCATGATATTTTGCAGAAAGTCAAAGCCAAGTACAAGTAACACCACGATCAACACCGGGTACCAAACAAATTTCAGGTGGGAGATAAGGTATGGTTACATTTTCAGAAAGAGCACCTCACATGACCCCATTAGAAGCTACGTCCACTTTGATATGGGACTTACACCATCACCAAGGTTGTGGGTGAGAATGCTTTTGAATTAAGTATTCCTCCTTTCCTTGGCTTGCACCCGGTATTTAATGTGGAACTGCTTTGACCATATTTTCTACCTCTCCTGGAAAATTCAGAGGAGGTCGAGCACTTGCCCTTATAGAACTCAATCACGACTACATTTTAGACTCTTTTGTATTCCAGACAGTCATTGATAGAATTTGAGTTTTATTGTATTTTTTTGTTCCTTGCAATATCTCTATGTATTTCCTTGTTATATCTCTGTTATATTTTTACCTTCATATCGTTCTCAAAATGACCTGGATCATATGGTGAATGAAATGACATGTGGTTACTCCATGGTGATGGAGTCACTGACATGCAAGGTATCGTGCTCTATCCACCTCCATGAGCATCTTTACGGAGGGAGCACTTGCTTCTTGAGATACCCTTTCATCGACAGTGTGTATTCCAAACGCCTTTCTTTCCTTTTGATATTCTTTATTGCTTTTGCAAGTCTCCTTTTCATATTTCAAGCATTCATTATATTTTTTACTAGGATTGAGTCCTTTTAATTTCTATGCATTCAGTGCATTAGGACTAGGGTGATCGCCTCATAATGAGGGGGTATCACTCAAACTGACCCTTGGATTTTGACTTGGCCATTCATCATGCCATTATTTCTTCTTTATTTTATATCATGATTTATTTTTTATCATTTTTTCTAGTATTTGCATCAACCTTGACATTCTATCCCTTCTTCTCATAAGAGAATGAACCATGGGCCTTTTTGGTGTACATGTAACAACTATTATTTGAATTTGGGTACACTACGAAAGGCCCCATCATGAAAAGTGTTATGTATGAAAGGGAGTTGTACGTTATCCCTATCAAAGTCTGCTTGTAGTACCCCTATTCCCCAAGAGTGACAACACTTGACTAGGACACAAATGATGGCCACCAAGGTGAAACAAGGTAAAAAGCATAACTTCCAAGCTCACGATTCATTATTTGACTTCAACCCATGATCCTCACCTAAATGCCCAATACATTAATTGTGACACTTTATATGAAACAATGACTAGTGTACCTCACTTGTGTAGGACCACCACCATGAGATGAACCATGCTGATAAAATTCAATGAGTTGATTTGGATGAGGGGGGGGCATCTGATGGGTTGTTTTCTATGGAGAATATTGATCATCATCATCATCATCATCAGAATCACTATCTTTATTGCAGGCCATGAGACATGATCTCCTCTAGTTACCCCTAGGTTAAAGGGGGTAATAGTCATGATGCGTGAAACCCTATCATTAGTCCACACCCTCAAATATATCTCTAATCAATCCAATTGATCAACCTCCCTGTGAGGTAACCTATTGATAGAGACAACCATAGCCATCACAATCATAAGGTATAGTATCTAGCTTCATTACATGTAAAACAATCAAAGACATAGATAATAATGACGATGACTAGGATCGATGGTTTTTGGATCTAGATTTGGGGCTGGTTTTCGCTTACATGGATATCAAGTACAAGATAAAAGGTGACATAGGAAGTCCTTAATGCTGAAGAAACATTTGTCATTTCACTAGAGCATGTCACCATTATGAAATTACAGGTTTAATGCATTCAAGGAAGCTATAATAAAATAGACATGGGATAAAGGCTCGTCCCATGCAGACTTAAAGTCTAAATCAATTTAGGTAAAAAACACATGCCTTAGTTATCATACTACTTTCTTTCACGCCATCCCAATTCCTCCAATATTTCTACAACACTTTCTTTAGGTAGTCAATGATAAACTCATTAACTAGCTTTCTCTTCGGTGATGTATTATTTTCATGGCATGTGGGAGCCCATCATTGGTCCAAACTCTCACATATATCTCCAATTTATCCAACCGATCAACCTCCATGTGAGCTAATCTCTAAGCAAAGCCAATTACATATGTCACAATCGCATGGTGTGACATTTGGCTTTGATCTATGTGAAATAAGGATGATCAACTATGGTAATGATGATGGTCAAGATTTTTGTTGATTGTGGTCGAGATTTGAGTTGGGTTCACACTTACCTTAATAGAAAGTGAAAAAAAAACGATACATAGGAATCCCCAACAAGTGTTCAAATGCTTGGGAGAAAATGAGTAGTTTCTACGAAGATTTGTTAACTTTTGGTTGCAACAAAAGTATTTTCACTCAACCAAGAGAATGATTCATAGGATGTGAAAGTATTCTAGTCTCCTAACCCCTTTGTGTGTTTTTAACTTACATTTGGAGAGCTTAGATTGGGTGCATGCTTACCTTGGGATCAGTGGTAAGGAGGAACATTTTTTAATGTGGTAGTTATCAATTGTGGTGTATTTCACATCTTCTATAAGGGAATACTTGTTAAGAATGATGGGTTCTTGGTAAGTGTGGAGTAACCATTGTGTAGGAGGACATTAGGCAATTGGAGGTTGGGAACTTAGGGCCCTCGAAGCATGTAATCACATTACACATAGTTTGAGGTGGAATGCTTTAGTTTAAGCGCCATTGATTAGAGAGCGCACCATTTTGGAGGAGCACTTGACATTGTCATCGACCGAATTTTTCTCACCTATTTTCTCACAAGCACTTCTAGTTATAAACATCACTTTGGAAGTTTTAACTCTCATTTCCATAATCATGTGATCTCATTCTTTTCATAATGAACCTTGTTGAACCCCACATTTGACCAAAAAGTCATAGCATGGTATTTAGCCTATTTTTCACGCATGGATCACTCATTAAATCTCAAAAAAAATCGTGTCAAGGACCTAAAGTAAAAAATAATAAATTTGTGGCTCATCAATGCTTGTGTGCCTCTAAAAAATGACATAGTGGGAAAGTCTAGACCTTGTCAAGCCATTATTTATAATTATAAGGTTTGATCTAGTCTTCATTAGTTATCTTTCTCCCATTACTTTGATAATGCAATGTGATAGTTCATGTTGAAGCTAGCTCTAAAGAAGGGTCCAACATTTCACCTATGAATTAAGCCATTGAGGTCACTCATCCATTCCACAATCCATAGTAAAGTTTTGCTACTGAAATTCCACTAGCCATCTTATCTCTACCACCCTAGCCATCTTATCTCTACCAGTTGGGATTTCACTTCTCTCACCAAACTTGGAGATTGGTGCACATAAGGAGAAAAAGGAGCCTTCCCTCAAAAGGGCTTTGGAGCCCATTTTGATACAACAACCTTTATTGAGGTGTTGTTTGTAAGTACTATTTCTATTGGGGTCATGTCCCCATAGTGTGCCTAGCCGAATCTTGCGATCATGCACCTCTTGATGGCGTGTGCCACCGCGAGGTTTTTCACTTGGATTCTTGGAAACACCAAGGATACTTCATTTGGACTACACCTCTTCACCTAGAACATACCCATACTCCATTCTAGGCTACCGACGAGTCACACTCCTACTCTAGTGAAACTCTTGTACACTTAGACAATTGTTAACAACATACATCCATGAATGTGCAAAATGAAGAGAACACTTGTGAAACAAACAAGAGAAACATAGATATAGTGCAGGGGGAACAAACCATCCCAAACACTCTACTAAGTCTTATTATTGCAAAATTGTTACAATATGAGCATTGTCGGTTGGATTTACAACTTGGGAGAGTCACATGACTCACCTCACCTCACCAAGACACTCATACACATATTCCTCACACTAAGACTCATTCATTGTAACATCTTTCACAACTTCTGCGGAGCACCCCAACCATGCATCAACCATAGACTCATTGTCTCTCATTTGCTGCAAGACTTTGCAGAGACCTGCGATTCTATCTACTAGCATGCATCTTTAAACTTGTGACAACACTTCCTCAAACTCAACCCAAAAATAAAATTTCCCCAACTCTGTCCACAAAATCACCTCAAGGTAGCACACGTCCTCCCATGTGGAGCGAGTTGGCCCATTGAGGTAGCTCACCCCTTTTCGTCTAAGTCTCCCTCAGATTCATGGAGCTGATCTTCCTCTCCTCATTCTTCAAATCTGTCTTCCTTGGTTGTGTTCTCTTTTTCTCTTATAGGGACTCCAAATGTCACCATCACGAACCATTACCTCATTTGGGGGTGTCGTGCCCATTTCTGAACCCATGTGTCCAAACGAATCACCATACCCCTTTGCGAACCTGGTCCCCCAAATAAATTGTCAAGCCAGTTCACGGACCTGGTCATCGAAACAAATCAACAAGCCCCTTCGTAGACTCGATTGCCTAAATGAACCCATGCACTTGTCAACTGTCGTTCCCCTTGGGACCTGCATGCCCTAACCTTGGTGCACTCCTCATGTTGGTGCGCCCAATTTCTTGGTTGCTTCATAATTGGGCAAGTTCCTTAGCGTGTTTGCATGCCCAAGGCACCCACTTTCCCAACTAGTGCAACACTTGGGTGACATAGAAACCCCGAGTTCTGTCTCCTTGAGGACTTGGACAAGGTCTCTGCATGCTTCTAGCTACAAAAAATACATCCTCCCCCACCTCAAGTCATTGTTGTCCTTAGAAACATCCACAAAATTTCCGATCTCCAAGTTTCCACTTGAACGTGTGCCCCCCGATGCAACTAAGTCTGTTGGAAATCCCAAGTTTCATGTCAACTAGAAACCCCAAATTTTATGCAAACCAACAAAACTATACTGCACCCAACTTCACATGATCTATGGTGATGTTGTTTCCTTGTTGTTGTTCGGTTCCACTGTTGTTGTTGCTACCTGCTACAAATTACTATTTCCCACTTCACTTCAAAATTTTGCAGGTGTTCAACTCTTGGGTTCTTGTTGTTGTGCTCATAATTCAACCAACTATATCATGTCACAATACACTGAATTCCCCCATGCCTCGAAATGATTGGGTAGCTAGTCCAACCATCGCACCCAAATCATGAGAATACACTTCCTCATGCTCGAAATTACTCTTTTATGTCGCATCTCCGTCACTCCATCAAACTCCAAATACTAAGGCAAGTGTCCACCCTCGCCTTACTATTGCTACCATCGTCCGATCTTCGTTAAGGATATCAACCATAATGTCTAAGTGATGCACTTCGAACCTAATGGTGCATCTGTACTTTGAATTCCTTCCGTAATTCAGTCCTTCTGCACAACAATCTTAGACCAAGGCAAGGTCACCCCTCACCTCATTGCACTATGAAGTCACCCCAAAGCAAAGTCATCTGCAACAACTTGACTCCATTGTCCACTTTATGGCAGAGTTAGTCAATATTCTATATAGTCCGCATCACATCCAAGTCTGCAAAGAGTTAAGGGAAATATGCACATCTTCACGTCTAACCACCTCTACCCTTGTGGCTCAAACTATGATCAACTCCACAAGTCTGGCTTCCTTGTCCGAATTCTCCGTATCTTCATCCACGTCGTTGGATATGAAACGTCCCATATGCACCAAGAAATGCACCTCCAAACTCCCTTTCCCCCACTAGTTCATCACTCAGCCATGTTGCTATGCCTAACTCTCTATTCCTTGGAATGGTTAGGCTTCACCCCCAACCATGCTGCCCAAAGAAAGAGATACACTCATTCCTAACTAATCTCTTCATGCTGAAATATTCCTATCCACACAATCCTCCAAATGAAAGCAAGTACTCAACTTGCCTCCTTTCGTCAAGTCACCTCTCCGCAACTCAACATCTGCGATGAGTGTGGCCAACAGATGCACACTCCTCAAACATCCAACGAACTGTCCAAAGTGCTCCAAGTAGAATGAGTCACCTCAAAGAACTTCCATACCTTAGGCACGTTCAAACCAATACTTCTACTGGCCTCAACCAATGATCCCGCCAGATCTTTGAGTCATCACACAATCATCCACAAGTCACCAAGGTGCACTCTGCCTCATACATTGTCCCATGCCAAAGGCGAGCGGACACCACCCAAGTCACCTGGTCCGTGTTCTTCCCATTCAAGTCGACTACCAACAATTCTTGATCGAATTATTTGCTGACTCCATCCATCTCCAAGAACGAAAATGCCTTGCACCTCCTAATATAGTGAAACTCTTGTATACTTAGACAATTGTTAACAAGTCATATTGTTGCTAATTTATCGTTGTAACTTTACGAAGAGATTCCTCATCCAAAGGTTGCGGTCGATCCATTCATCCAACAACCCAACTCAACTCAACTAATGCTCTTAGCGATGCACAACACAAAGTCATCGTGATGGAAATATGTCCAACCAATTTCCTACCACATAGCTCCTCTAGGTCACCTCAAATCATTCACCCAAGTGATTCAACTTGTTGCAACCCATAACTTCTCTCCTTCACATTCACTTATGCAATCACCCTTTGTGGTTTCTTCTGCGATCACTTCTGCAGTTAGATCTACGACAAGTCATGCAACAAATCCTGTATTCAACTACCTTACCCAAGTGCTTGGTTCACTCAATGAACTCTGAACTTGTTCTCTTCAAGGTGTGCATAACATGTCTGGCACTTACTTCCATCACACATCAAACCAATCAAGTATGTGCCCAGACTATCTCTGCTAACAACTCTCCAAAAATCTGTGCGATGAGTTATGCGATCACCCACCTTGTCGAAGTGCTCGTTTCACCACAACTCTTCTCTTGAACTATACACGGTGTGCACCTAGATCAACCTTCCACCGCACTTTCAATAGAACCTCCGTCATAAGTCTGATGCAAAGCATGTGATGAATCAGTTCACTCCACCAAACAATTCAACAAGTCTGCGAACATTCCCACTGAATTGTCTTCGCAACAAACTATCTTCAAAGTTTGCTTTGATATAATCTATGATCGAGACAGCGGTGAAGAGATCACCAACCCTTCATCAAAATCTACAATGAACAATCTCTGATACCATTTTTCATGTCCCCACAGTGTGCTTAGCCAAATCTTGTGATCATGCACCTCTTGAAGGTGTGTGGCACCGCGACGTTTCTCACTTGGTTGCTTGGCAACGTTAAGGATACCTTGTTCGAAATACACCTCTTCACCTAGAGCAGACCCATACCTCATTCAGAATACACCTCTAGTGCAACTCTTGTATACTTGCGACTCTTGTATACTTTGACAATTGTTAACAACTTAACACTTATTCATATATAAGCATACATCGATGAACATCCAAAAAATGAAGATATCACTTGAAAAACAAACAAGAGGACCACAAATATAGTGTGGGTGACATAACCTATGCCTAACACCCGACTAAGTCTTATTATTGAAAAATTGTTACAATATGAGCACTACCAGCTTGGTTTACAACTTGGTAGAGTCACATGACTCACCTTGCCTCACCTCACCAAGTCACTCATATACATATTCGTCACACCAAGACTCATTCGTTGTAACATATTTCACAACTTTTGTGGAGCACCACAACCATGCACCCACCACATATTCACCATCTCTTCTCTGCTACAAGACTTCCCACAGACCTGTAGTTCTATCTCCTAGCATTACTCCTCGGACCTACGATAAGACTTCCCAAATCTCAGCCCAAAAAGAAGGGTGCCCAAACTCTATCCACAAAATTAGCTCAAGGTAGCACAAGTCCTCCCATGTGGAGTGACTTGGCCCCCTGATGGAGCTTTCCCCAGTTTGTCTAATTCTGCCTCATAATCGCAGATTTGATCTTTCTCTCCTTGTTCTTCAAATATTCCTCCCTTGGTTGTGCACCCTTTTTCTCTTATAAGGACTCCAAAGGTCACCATTGTGAATGGTCGCATCCTTTGGGGGTGTCATTCCCCTTCGTGAACCAATGTGTCCAAAAAAATCATAGCTTCCCTTCGCGAAGTTGGTCACACCCCTTTGTAGTCCTAGTTGCCCAAACGAACCCATGCGCTCATCAACTGTCATGCCCCTTGGGACTGATGCACCCTAACCTTGGTTCGATCCTCATGCTGGTGCACCCTAATCTCTTAGTCACTTCATACTTTGGGAATCCCTTTGGCACGTTCACATGCCCAAGCCACTCACATGCCCAACTAATGCAACACTTGGGTGTCAAAGCAACCCCAATTTTCATCTCCTTGAGGACTTGGGCGAGGTCTACATGAGATTCTAGCTGAAGACCTTACATCCTCCTCCACCTCAAGATGTTTTTGTCCCCAAAACATCCACAAAATTTGTGATCCCCGAGTCTCCACCCGAACTCATGCCCCCCATCGCAACTAAGTCTACTGGAAACCCCAAATTTTTTGCAAACCAACCAAACTGTACTATAGCCAACTCTGCTACAACTGACTGTTGCCCACTTCACTTCAAAATTTTTCCTAAGTGTTGAACTCCTTTGATCTTTATGTTGCGTCGATACTTACACCAACTCTACCATGTCTCCACACACTGAATTCCCCCGTGCCTTAGATTGATTGGGTAGCTAGTCCAACAGTCGCATCCAACTCATGAGACTGCACTTTCTCATGCCTAAACTTACTATTTTATGTCACATCTCCGTCACTCCATCGAAATCTAAAGACTAAGGCAAGTGTCCACCCTCGCCTTACTACTACTACCATCATCCGATATTCATCAAGGAGATCATCGACAATGTCTAAGTGCTGCACTTAGAAACTACTGGTGCATTTTCCCTTTGAATTCCTTCTGTCATTCAGTCCATCTGCAGAACAATATTAAACCAAGGCAAGGTCGCCCCTCACCTCGCTACACTAGGAAGTCACTCCAAAACAAAGTCATAAGAGGAAACTTGACTCCATTGTCCACCTTATGACACAATTATCCAACTTGCAGCACACAGTCCACATCACATCCAAGTCTATGAAGAGTCCAGGGAAATCTACACGTCCAACCAACTATGCCCTTGTGACTCAAACTATGATCAATTCCACAAGTATATCTTCCTTGGACGAATTCTCTCCATCTTCATCTGCGTTGTCGGATATGAAACATCTCATCTGCACCAAGAACTCCACATCCATACTCTCTTTTCCCCACTACTTCATCACTTGGCCATGCTACTGCATCTACCTCTCTATGACTTGGAATAGTTACGCTTCACCCTCAATCATGTTGCCCAAAGAAAGAGACACTCTCATGCACATGTAATCTGTTCATGTCGCAATTGGCATGTCCACACAATCCTCCAAATAAAGGAAATTCCTCAACTTGCCTCCTTTCGTCAAGTCACCTCTCCGCCACACAACATCTGTGATGAGTGTGGTCAACACACTCACACTCCTCAAATGTTCAATGAACTATCCAAATTTATCCAAGTACAATGAGTCACCTCAAAGAACTTCCATGCCTTACGTACGTTCGAACCAATACTTTTTTTAGCCTCAACCAATGATCCCATTAGATCTCTTAGTCATCACACAATCATCCGCAAGTAACCAAGGTGCACTCTTCCTTATCCAATGTCCCATACCAAAAGGCGATCGAACACCACCTAAGTCACTTGGTCTGTGTTCTGCCAATTCAAGTTGACTGCCAACAATTCTTGGTCGAATTCATTGCTGACTCCATCCATCTTCTAGAACAAAAATTCCTTGCACCTCATGCAAGCATCCAAACTCTAGTACTATCATCGCAACTATCAAGTCATCGCATGAATCAAAAAATCTGGCTAACGCACCAAACACCAAGGTGTCTCACACATCATCTCAAACTCGACACATACAGACTTCACTACCTCTCCGTAGCAACCTATCCAATGCACCTTATTAAAGAGTTAGTCAACGTCCTCAAGTGACCTTATTCACTCTTTATTATTTATTCTTTACTGTATATTGTGCTTTATATATTAAATGCATGCCATTTCACTTGTATCTTATCTGAATCTTAAGCTAAATGATGGAATAAGCTTGCAAGTGTCTTGTCTTTTTCTTCTTCTTTTATTTGTTTGTTTCTTAGGTTCCACAACTCCTAAGTAGGTTATCTTGGTAAACCCTAGTAATAAAATACCTAACATAGTTTGGCGACTCCATTAGGCAAGTTGACTCTTATCTCCTTCCTTGGTTGTGTGTGTGCTTCATTCAACCTTTGGTAGTTTGGTTTTCCTTGTTTTTTTGTTTTGTTTTTCTCACTTACTGTAACCTTAGTTTTTTAGGTGACCTGGGTGAAAACCCTATTTTTTCACCTCAGATGTAGGCATTTCAATGTTTTTAATTTATGATCATAGCACAATTTTGATTTATAAAACCGCACACCTGCAATTTTCCTAGTATTTTTTGCACCCACACACATTCTAGACCTATATCTACACCAAGTTTAAGATTTCAATTTTTTTTGCTACTTTGCTTCAGTCTAGGGACTTTATAATATGTATACTCACTTCCCTCACCCTATTTGAAAAATGATGTTGTTTGTTGAGTTTACCTGTAAAACGATGTAGCTGAAGAAAGGGGTCTCGTACCTTTAGTATTTGTTTCCTTTAAGGTTTCTATTTGGGTTACTTGACCTATTTTTATTTGATTTCTAGAATAGGTAGTTGGTTGATTCTTCATATTTTGTTTGCTTAAAATTGCAAAAAAAAATAGTTAAGGAATAAATCTTTTGCATTTTGAGTTTTACTATTTTTCTTTACACATCTTATAATTTTTTTAGCTCTCTTTACTTGCACTTCCCAACATTATATCTCTAGTTTAATTATTGGTCTTTAAGTGTTTTATTTGGTAAAAGTTGTTTGGTAAAGAAAGGAGCTCCCTACATTCTTAGTATTCATCAAAGTTATTTTATTTTTTTAGGGTTGCACTTGCATTCTAGATTGCAATAGTCCCTAGCTAGTTTGCATTAGGAACTCTCATTTGTCAGATATGTAAAGCTTGCTTTCATAATATTAGGAAAAACTACTTTTGATCAAAGGAAAATAGTTTATTTTTATCTTTAGTATTTAGCATATTTACTTTTCCATTCTTGCTACTTTTATTCCCAACATTTATTTTCGTTCCTTTTCAATCAATATTTTCTTGTTGTGCACACAACACGTGAACACAAGTCACACTTTAACCTAGAGATTTGGTTCTCACCACCAAGTTCATCCTTAAAATCAACAACTTAATTTCAACCAACTTAAATTCCCCAATTGGGGACCAAACATTATTTTACTTAGGCTAGAGTAGAGGAGTGTTTGTCACTGCTCCTTTACTATGCAGGTTGTATTCTTTTAGAGCGGTCTTCGTGGCTTGAGTGTCACCTACAAAAATTTCTTCCACTTTTTCATCATCAAAATCTAAGCACCAGTCCCATAAGAATAGGGAAAATTCCTCAATAATATATTTTTGCTCACTTGCTTCCTCATTTGTTGTTTCTTGGGTTTGATCATCAGTAGTGGCTTGTTGATCTAACAATTGGTTAATGATCAAGGTCACACAATTAATCTATTGAGGTCAAGTTTTTTCTAAATGATTCATTTGATGGTAAGAACATAATTTGTCCATACCTAAGTCATTGATATTTAAGGAGAGACATGGAGTCTATGGTGGCTTGGGTGGATTATCCGTTCTTTTGAAGAAAGGGCGGAAATATTTCTACTTAGAGGATCCTTCACCGACATTATTTTTAAGATCTACCACTTCATTGGACATTTCTTGATTAATATAACCACACTGTCTAAGTCTTTTGGTTCTTTTTCAGGTGGTTTGGTTAGTAGACAAGGCTTCTTACCAACTGATTTGATTTCCTCAACTATGGGGTGGATTCCAAAAGAAAACATTTATTTTTCCACTTCCTTGGCCTCTTCAAATTTATGTGCTAAAATTGGCTTGCCATATCTCTTGACAGACATGACTATGGAAGGATGCAAAATTGAGGTATAGTATTCTACAATTAATGCCTCAATAGGAGCAACATCAGCTGTGAACTTGTTCATGATAGTAGTAAAATATTGATTAAAGTCCTTTACCTTCTCTTTCTTTTCCATCTTAAGAGCCATCGGTTCTTTAAACAACGTTGCATGGGTTTTCTCATCTTCGAACTTACTAATAAAATATTTCTCGAAATTATCCCAACTCCTTATAGATCTGCCCAAAATATTATAGTACCAAGTGGATGCCTTATTCTCGAAGGTATAAGGGAATAGTCTACACAATACATCTTTGTATTGAACATCAAGAAGTTGAACTACTAAGTAAAATTTCTTAATGTGGTCTTCATGGTAACATGACTTGTCAGGGTCAAACTTAGGAAGGAGTCTTTCTGGACATTTCAGTAAGTCATGCATTTGTCTGGGTATATTTAAGGCTCGCTAAGACATCCATGAAGGGACGACATACTAATTTCTATCCATGTGGGGGTTTTCCTCATCGTCTCCTTGATATTCCAAATGAGGTTGAGAACCAAGAGTGTTAGAGTCTAGATGAGTAGGGGGAATATGGTCCAAAGAATAAGGTATCTCCAACAAGGTAACTTCAACTAAGTCTTCAACAAAGTAGTTATTCTCCTGGGTAATGTCAAAGAAACAAGTAGATGACCAATCAATTTAGCCAAGGAACGAGTGATTCACTGAGTTTTAGCAAACTTTGTGTTTGGAACATCGTACCAAGTTTCAAGACTTTAAGCAACGAGACTTTCAAATGCGAGATTGGTATCTTCAAAAGGAATTTCTTGCTCAACTATGTCTTCGGAGGTTAAGAAAATATGCAATGATTATTGTCTGATGGGGATGTTATCATAGGCCTGGTCATGTGACTATCATGTGTTATTTCCAACCATACAATTCACGCCTTCCTTCTAGTGCCAATTTCAGTTGATGGGGAAAAAATACAATTCAACAGATAGGGGTACTCCCTAGTATGAAATCCCAATTAGAGTTCACACCGTTTGAATTAGGAGACCCATCCAGATTCTGGTTCAACTGTCATTACTAGGTTGAGGGGTGAATGAATGGTTTAAATGCAAGGCTACGCAGATGAAAAAAAAAAACTACTTGCGGAAAGGGAAAACTATTATATCCTATCCTAGCTATGAGCAACTAAGGGTGACCAATCAACATATCAATATGTTAATAATCCTTGTATTAAATTTCATTCAGATAGATGTGCAAAAGAAACAAAGATTAATAACACACATATACGAAAGTATAACGAGATAAGTCTCAACTATACATTCATACACACGAACCTGCTCATCATCTCAGAACAATTAATAAAAGAGAAAGACAACAAATGCATAAAATTTGTGTTCACAAAATAAAAGTCTATATGTGCAACAAAATCCTTATAGTGCTTCCAGACAACCCAACATTCACTTGAAACAATTCAAAGCAAATAAACCACAAGAAGAAAAGCATTTCTCTTAATCAAAATGGCTTTGAGGGCTTCTCAATATTATGTTAAAAAAAGTAGTTCTCCCAAAATTACAAAGATGAAGAACCCACTCAAAGTGCGCATTTTGTGGTTTTTATATTTTTCTAATGTAGTTGCATGTAGTGTCTTCTTAAATTCTGCAAGAAGCGGTTACTTGTCTTTTCACCTTCCCCTTTTCAGTTTTACATTGATGTAATACTAACAAAAAAAGAAACAAATGATGTCAAGGGGAAACAATTCAGAATTTCCAAATATTCTCTTTATTTTGTTTTCTCTTATGTAAGTTGACCATACTTCATAATGTCCGTAGATTGAGATGATCTTGTGGTAGAGTAAGGACTCCAAGGCAATTTCATGTGCTATTGAGCTCTGCGAGAGGGTCTTCATATACCTGGCTAGGTTTTCCATAAATGCAAGAATCACGTTCTGGGAATTTGTTGCTTTTACAAGATGGTCGATCATTAGATCGACCATTACTTTGCATGTAGTTTTGACCTTCACCAACCTCTCCTTCATGTTTTGCTCCAATTCTGAGAACACATGTTTGTCTAACTTTGGCTGCCCAAGATTTTCAATTTGGGGTAGACAACCTTCATGATATAGAATGAATGCTGCAAAATGAATATGTCCTCCTTTTTTCCTTTATAAAAAGGCCTAACATAATTTAAGCAACCCATAAATTGTTGGAGTTGTGTTTTATTAGTAGTTACATCTAGGAACTTGTTGAAGCTCTTTAGTATATGATTCTACAACAATACTTGTCCTTTAGTAATCTTGAATACTATAAATTCAATCTTTGTTTTTCCTATATCCATTTTCGATGCAGAAAGGACAAGATCATGTTGGAAAACAAGCTCATAGAATTTCTGGAGGTGCTTCAAATGCTCTTGAATGTTCTTGGAGCAAATCAAGATGTCATCAATGTAAATGGTTAACCAAGGGTATTCCCGAAAGACATCTTCCATTCTTTTTTTAAACTCCCTCGACGCATTATTAAGGCCGAACGAAATGAATTTCCACTGGTAATGACCATGTGGAACAACAAAGGTTGTTTTATGATAGTCTTCAGGATAATGCCAATCTGGTAAAAACCAGATTTAAGGTTGAATTTATTAAAGATGGTTTTTCCTCTTATTCTTTGCAACAATGATGCTTTATTAGGTAGAGGATACCTGGTTGGAATCAAAGCTATGTTTAGGGGATTGTAATTAACAACCAATCTCATTTTTCCCTCTTATGCTATGAGTGCTTATTTACATAAAATCCTCTACAAGCCCAAGAACTCTTGAATGGTTTTATCAGTCCTTTCTTCAGGAGACCCTGGATCTCTTCCTAGAAAACCTTTATTTCAAAGAAGATCATGAGGGCTGCATAAGGCTTCTGTAGGGAAATGTGGACCAAAGGATTGTAAGGCAATGATACAAAATATTATTCTATGTGCCAAAAGGCATTGGGAGATTCACAAGTAAAATTCTTTATCTGTTTCTCTTTTATCAGATCGAGTATCGATTCATAAAGCATAAAGGATACATCCTTCCATTTTGTTCACCATTGTTGCAGAGATATCAGATTGTACAGACTCTGCAATTTTTCTCGTAACTATCTTCCTAAACTTGCAAATTCCCTCAGAGAACATAAGAGTACTAGTTTTTATTCCATTAATATGTACAACATCTTTTTTATTCTTATCATCTAAAGTTACAGGAGATAAAAGACTAAGAAAGTTAGCACCTAACATGCAATCATATTTAATGTTTTCTATCCCATAAAACTTTAACTGAAATGAAATATTATTGATTTGTAGTGGGATTGGATCTGTCTCACCAAATAACTAGATTTCAACACCAACATGATGTTACGTTAAGCACAATAGACTCAACCAGGAAGCTCATACCACTAACACAAACTTGCAAAAGATATGAATTATAGACACAAAGAGACATAGGTTCTAGTCCTCAAGGTCACCAACAGGTGCGAGAGGAGAGCATACTTTTCATCTTATGACCTTGCACTCTTATTTCTAGTCTATGTTTATGATTTGGAATTTCATCACAAAGGTGTGACTAGAGAGCATACACGTAGAGATCAAACTCTAATACCTGATTGTGTAAATGAACCTCAGAGCCTTTATTTATAGCACTGATGCTCGGTTTCCCGGTTAATAGAAACCAACATCAACTTATCACCTCTTTGGGGCATGAGGGGACAACCTCATCTTATCTCATCCCTTCATCGATTAAGAGGACATGTGGGGACCCGAATAGGTATTGCCTAACTTGACACAAAGGTACACAATAGAGCATAAGGCTTCCCATTGATTCGAGAATACAAGAAATTACATAGTGGAACATCTCGTTTCCCATGAGACGAATCAAAAGATAAAATGATCGACAATATGTCCCATACTTTATGGTCCATACTTGGATAAATGAAACGTCCTAGTGGCTCAAGCAAGTATTTATAGCATATATTTGATTCCACTAGGAACAACTTTAAAATCACGACATTTCACATTTCCCAGAGAACCAATTTTATATCTCCAATGCAACAAGTGATGACTAGTGCCTTTAATGATTGGGCGAATGGAGTCAAGAAAATAAAGAGCTAAAGGAACTACCTCCTTGGGGGTGTAAATCCTCTTACTTCCCAAGGCAAGTATCCCTAGCTAGGGTTTAGGCTAAGAGGGTGTATGCACTTATAATTCTCTTGGAAAACCCTTGTTAAACCAATAAAATTTAATCATAAAATGATGGAGGCTAAGGTGGGGGTGTATGCCCTTATACTTCCCACCTAGTTCTAGAAAAATAACCTTGTCTTGAACAAAAATGATATTACAATGCAAAAAATCCTTACCCATTCAAGGAAAATGCTAAGATAAACCACCACAATAGCAAAGAAGAGCCTTCCAAGGCTAGAGCATCACTTTCATCAACCAATAACCAAGAATATAGCCATACACAAGAGCACAAGAGAGAAACTAGCCAAAGATAGCGAAAATTGCAGTCCAATACTTCTCACAATGGGATAGTTATGATATAAAATGAGATCTTATGATCTCTATTTATACAAAATGTCACTAACATAGTTTGTCCACATAATTTTAGGGTAAACCACAAGATTAGGGGTAAACAAACCTAATCTTGCCCCTTTACAAAATAATATTAAACAATTCATTTTAATTTTTACTTTTTGCACAAATGAAAACCCTAAGAGTGATGTCAGCCCTTTAGAAGGGATGTTTTGGCACTTTTAGGTCAAACGTTGAGTTGGAGATGCTAGGGTTGGACATCCAAAGGCCATGTATCTCCAATAAAAACTTCTACTTCACGATCCAAGGGTTCATTCCTTCAAAACATGCCATGTGTAGTCATCACCACCTCAAGCCCCTCAAGCAAGACGTCAAGCCCCCAAAGGTGACATTTTTCCTCTCTTAGGAAAAACGTTTTGCATGCAAGGGATAGGTCATGTCGTCCACAATGTCTTCTAGGCCTCCAAAGGTATATCTCTCTCATCCAGCATGTGGGCCCTTGGCATCCAACCTGTGGGCTTCAAGCCCCATGGAAGTCCAAGCTAAGCTTGTTCCTCCAAAATTGTCCACCAACTAGGTCCTGCAAAGACAAATAAGCACGCACTCCAAGGGTCTCAAGTCAAAATATCATGATGAGTAAGTCAAATCCATAAATAATCCATGTAAGCATGTGCATCAAAGATTTCCTTGTCAAACAAGTAAATGCTCAAAGACATTATGCGACTTGCCAAACTTGGATATGGGAAGGTTGACGAGGTATCCTATTGGATAGATATTTCCTAGGTCAAGGAGTGTTTCCCAAGTGATCCCTCTCTAATCCATGTAAAGTGTATGAAGTGGTTAAGGATCAAGACTCAATGGGTATGGGGTTCACGACATACAAGGGGTTGTAGTGTCTCATTCATGGGTGCCTTTGTAGACGGTGTGTGGCACCTTCGTTTGTAATGCAATTTTTCCAAGCCCATCATTTTGCCATTATTTGTTTCTTTCATGTTTTAAGGACGAGTTGAAGGCCACTGTCCCGACATGGTGTCCAGATAATGAAAATGTCACTCACAAATACCTTGCGGAAATGAGAAGGTTGGCTTTTGATGAGGCCCCCTTTCTCTCAGTTGTGCAACTAAGAGCCACTACCCTGGATTGGTGGCCAGATGATGGTAATGCCATACCGCCAGATACCCATGATCATGATATGCCGACTTGTGATGAGACCTCCTATCCTCCAACTAACCCTCTAAGCATTCTATCATTTATTCTTGTGGGTCCCTCTTTTCTTACATATAAGCGTTTCATTTCTTTCTTGCGAGATTCCTGGGCGAAGCATTTGGAAGGTTTAATATCTAGGCTTTTATATTGTACGCAACACCAATCGCTCCAGGCCTTTTGCCCCTTCTTCCCATAAAATGAGGGACAACCCCTTCTTGGGTCAATGCACCTTAAAATCCCAAGAGATAAGGAAGTGGGGGGTTTAAGTGATGGAAAATGGTAAGTATGGATGGGAACGATACAATGGCTCTTCAAGGGAGCTCCTAGTAGCAAACCCATTCCCGAGGAAGACCACTTAATAGGGCACAATGTCAACCACCAAGGTAAAACAGGGCAAAAGGCATAATGTCCAAGCATATGTCATGAAATCTAAAGTAGTCTAAGATACAACATACTCAAATGCCTCAAAAATTGAAATGACACTTACCATAATACCTGACTTGTACCTCCTGGAGCAAGGCCCAGTGCCTCTCGGAAGCCAGCTGGTGTAGTGGATGTCATCTAAAAATATATGACCTCTGTGGTGGTGAGAAGGGTCTCCATCCACAGAAAAATTTAGGGGCAAAATTTCGCCATTGGGATAAATTTGAGGATTTAAAATTTAAAGTGGGCGAAATTTTTCCCCTATGAGATATTCTAAAAGTGTAAAATTTCGCCCAACAAATATATTAAAATATAAATTTAAATAATGTTTAGGAAATGCATTTATATATAAGGAAAACTCCATCACAACACTTAGCCCTCGATTTTTAACCCCTGCAACCAGTGTTAGCTTGAAATTTTCAGAGTATTTGGAGATTTTGTCATTTTCTCCCTCCATTTTTTTGAATCTTTGGAGAGTTTATTGGTTTCGCCCATCGATATTAAAGAGTTGGATGGAGTTCGTTTCATTTTCCCTAACTCATGAGAGTATGTATGTATCTTTTCCCCTTACATATGTGTAAAATTCATAAATTCCCACCATCAATTTTTTGGGTTAATTTTTTCTTATCATCTTCTCAGGTTTCATGAATATGAGCCAAAGACGTAGAATCCGAATATGGAATACATTAAGAGAAATCTTTGTATTTCGGAAAAAAAAATTGAAGCATTTGGCAAGTTTTATCCTCTTGGAAAATGAAATTAAGGAGCTTCTTTGGAAGATGCCACAAATATTTTGTATTTCAATGCATAAATTGCAAAAGGTCGAGGATTTCCTGGTACATTTTGATGGGCTTCCAACAAAAGTTATTATGTCACGGAGAAGAAAGTTGTGAAACAATGGGAACATATAGTTTCTATGCAACAGACAAGGTATTACTACGATGGTTTATTTTTCCAGTTTTCAATTCATATTATTTAGGTGCATGTTATTATAAAACCCTCTTTTTTATGATTTTTTTAGGTTTTCTATGCAACAAACAAGATATTCCTGTAAACTAATTAACAGATGCACTGATATCAGTTTTTGATTCAGTTTTAGATATGAGGTATGCAATTTTTCCTGTTATTCTCAATGCTCTTGTTTTGTGCATTTTTTTCAAGTTTTGTATGCAAGGGACAACGTCTTCCTTTATTCCAAGTGCAACTAGCAACTTTATTCCAAGTGCAGCTAGAAAATGCATTAATGCTTTTTGTTTCAGGTTTAGATTCGAGGTAAAACCCTCTGGCTTTATACATTTTTTCAATTTTTTTAATGTGCAACTGTTTTTTTGTATTGACCCTGTTGTACAATTTATTGCAAAATGACCAAGTTGTTGATTTTACTAAAATAATATCAAAATGACCCAAGTTGTTGATTTTGCCACAATAGTATCAAATGATGTAACTACTAATATTAACAATCTACTTTGTAATTAGAGGATGACCTTTTAAATAAGAATAAACTTTTGAGTTTTGACAACAATGTGACTCTTTGGGTTTGATGAAATTTCATTGTAGCCATGGGTGACCCAAAAAAGACAGTGGAGGTTGATGAAGGGGTTGATTTAAGATTTGAAGATATGGGATTAGACTCCAGGTTGATTCAATCCTTGGCTAAGAAGAAGAATAATATCTCAAAACCAACTACAATCCATCTGAAATCCATTCTGCTGATTCTGGTGAGTTAGTTGGCTATGATTAGTCATGATCATGATTTCTTTTGATTTTCCTAAACAAATATTGGTAACTCAATAATTATTTTCCACAAAAGTTCATACTTGGTTTAGTTAGATCTTATCCCTAGAGAGAGTTATGGGCAATTTTGTATTGGAGTTCCTCTAAATGTTGGTTCTCCTTGAATTTTATATAAAGTTTTGTCAAAGTTCAGTATCACAAAAATGTAATGAGAATCTGTTCATTGACATGGTTGTTTTTGTTTAAATGTCAATTTATTTTGAGTATAACTCATTTTAAATTTCAAGAACAATGCATCAATTTTGTAATTTAGTTGAACACACTTGATATATATCTACTTTGGTGCATGTTTTGTTTATCTATTTCTGGTTTGGAGGATAGCTCTTTGTTTAGTATTTTTACAAGGAAATTATATTGGCATAGCTTTCTCTATTGTTGATGTTTGTCCTTAAGAAGGGAACAATGTTGTGGCTCCAATGAAAATTAGTATAGGAAAAACATTTGCATATATGCTTCCCTTGATTTTGAAATTATTTTTGGATGATGGGAATACTAAGAGTGGTCCTAGTGCATTTGTCCTTGTTCCAATTAGAGATCTTTTCCAATAGGTAATATTCCCTTGATGAACATATCACTTCTATGGATTGTAATGGAATGCTACATTTGTTATCTTAGAAGTGAATTCAATTGTACATATATGTGGTTATAAGTTGATGTAGATTGACATCACTTGATACAAATTGACAATTTTGAGGTTCATTCTAATTTGAATCTATTGTGCAGAAATCACTATCAAAGAATAGTAATGACTATTCATTGTTTCAGGCCTACAAGGAAATATTATCTCCGTTGGAGCACTGCAAAGGTTCTTTGAAAGTCATCAATTAACAACTTTGTAATGCTTTTCTACACTTTTACAATTTGACATAGAGAAAATGAAACTGCATTGTAGGGGAAATAAAAGCATATGAAAAGTCATAAAGAATTTCCTATAATAATGTAGAGAATTTGAAACCAAATTTATCAATCTAAAATAACTTGGTTGACCAGTTGTTTATATATGTCTCTACTCAAATATTTGTTAAAACTGCACACTAAATACAACTCCAATTGGTGGATGTGTTATTTCTTATTTCTAAGTGAAAGGATTAGCTATCATTAATAAAAAAAA
>ML823766.1:48018-58378 GCA_009831015.1 Picea engelmannii
TTTATGACAAACATATTAGTATACCATTTCAATCAACAAACTACAGTTTACTGATAGAATAAGTCCAAACATATACAAATCACACAAGGAAACTCGATATAATTTTGCACATGTATTTATATATAGAATTTGTATAAAGAATTGACTGAAATGAAACAATGAATATAAAATTAATTATTAAGATAAGAGAATAGGTAAAAATGATAGCATTGAAATGCATTAATCAAAATGGACAAAAGCCAAAATTTGACAACACATAACTATGCTACCAAGATCATGAACATATAATTGAGAAGTATCGATATATTATAAAACAACTTTAAAACCACTCACAGAGCTAAAGTCTGAGGCAATATAGTGTTCATGTCTTCGTTAACATTATCCCATTCCTTGCTTCGTTATCCCATAAATTCACCCATGTCTATCCCTAAAAACTATACATCTATTTAAATAGAATGGGAATCGAACCTCTTATCAACATGATAGAGTCGAATCTCTCAAAGATAGAATGTTTTAACCAAATATTCCGACTTATACTCCCAATAGAAAAGTTTTAAAATAAAAGGGAAAACATTCTTCAACAACTTTTCAAAAGTTTGTTGATATAACAAAATGAGGCTATAATTTTTCCTTTTAAAACTAACCCTATACTAAAACAAAAATATGATTGCACTAAATCATCTCCATAAATGTAGTTCTTGATATCCTTCGACCTTTTCATGACCTGTAAACAAACAAACAAAATCAATTAAAATCAAACCATAATTTATTAAAGACTACTTGCAGAATCTATGATTCTGTAGCTTGTCTAAAAATAATGACAAAATAAAACAGAATGTGTAACATCCCCAACCACCCAGTCCGGGCCAGGATACACAAGAGAATGCTTTCATTCTCTCTATGGAACATACTGTAACATACCCAATATCCAAACTGAGCTATGCCACATAAAATTTTCAAACTGCATGCAATTAAAACATATACACACAGAACCTTTGCAGAAATACATATATAAAATGTAAATAGACAAATACATTATGTAAAAGCATGAATTCACACTAAAATAACAGTAAACATAGACATGCAACATATAGAGGAAATACCCATAAACATACAAACAATTATAACCACGCATAGGATAAACCCATAAAACTGAACACATAAATAATAATGCAACATGTAAATTTATCACACAATTGGCACTTATCTTGGTAAGAATATCACGAACTGCATGCAGAACTTCCACGAACCTCCCAACCTTAGACCACACTGCTCATCACTCTCAGCAGTGGGTCACCCCTGAGCTAGGACTAAACTCCACTCGGGTAAGGGATTCCTAACCAGACTGACTATCTCAGACAACAGGAAAGGCCCCGTCACAGGTGCCAACTCAAACTAATAGCCTACAATCCCTCATTCCCCACATTCCTGTCCCACCCCAGGAAGTGTGCCCCTTCTCTACTCAACAATCCTTCGACTGCCCCACTTCCTTTTTGGGATTCAACAACAGGCCAGACAGGAAGTCTCAGAGCCCTATAGTTGTAGTTTAGCACCTCCAGGAAATCAATTCCCAACAATTCTCTCACCCAGATAATTTCTCACGGGATTGACAACCCGCCTCCTCAATATCCCATGGGCCCGACAACCCGCCTCTTCATTCCAACTCCCAAGCTGACCAGATACACAAACATAAAATGGCTATGGATACAGGTTCAGGTACCATGATGAAGGTACGAAGGATAGCTCAATGGGTGTGTGAAATCTCATGGATGATTTTATGGATGACTGAATGATGGAAGGAATGATGGAAGAATGATCAAAAATGAACTAAGTCCCCACAATATGTATGCATGTACCCAACTTGACACTTGTCATGTTTGGAGCTACTTTGGCCCACTTGTCCCCATCTTTAGAACATAGGATAAAATAATTATCCATACTTTATACTTTAAGACATATTAATATAATATTCCTTTTTGGCTTAAGCTCCCTAGCTTACCCCTTTTCCTTAACTTTTATCCCCCACCCTTTCCCTAACTAGTGGATTTTAGTCCCCCATACTCTTTTATCGTGGTCGGTCTATGTGCAATGATGTATTTTATATTAATGATGAGACACATACAAAAATAGGTGCACTGGCCTTTAACATCTAGGCTCTCTGGCCTAATCAAAACATAAGCATCCTAGCTTATAATAACATGCTCACTAGCCTATAAAACACATCATATACGCAAAGGCCCCCTAGCCTCAAAATCACACACACTTAAGTTGTTGCACGTGGTATCCTGGAATGCACACACTTCATCATTTTATTGCACAGTACATGCACACACTATGCCATGAAAGGTGCATACAAACAATCATATCAAACAACTCACCAACTTAAGTACATTTTCATTTACATTTACAATTGGGTTTAGCCTAGGGAGATTACAATCCCCTCACCTTATTTATGCACTGTCCTCAGTGTATTATGTACTCATACACAACAAAATTTCAAAAATCCTCAAAAATATGTGGGTATTCTACCTGAATTGCATCCTCATGCTCCCAAGTAGTGTCCCTAGGACCGTACCAGGTCCATTGGACCTTTAAAAGCCCTATGGCTCGATTTCAGAGCTGTTTTATTTTCCGGTCCAAAATGCGTACTGGATGCACTTGAAAAATGCCTTCTTGCTCCACCTGGATCACATTCCAATCAATAACATGATTAACATTAGGTATATATTTCTTGAGCAATGATACATGGAATACATTATGAACAAACACAGATGTAGGCAATGCAGACAATGCAATCATATAAGCCACTGAACCAATCCTCTCTAGGATTTCAAATGGCCCACAATAGCGAGCTGCCAACTTTGAACAAATTCCCAACTCCAGGGAACTTCTGTTGGCTTTCACTTTCAAAAATACATGGTTTCCCACTATAAATTCCTCGTGAGTTCTGCCTTTATTAACATAGATTTTCTTCCTATCTTGGGTAGCCTTTAAGTTTTTCTTTATTTTTATCATTTTCTCCTCCATTTCCCTGAGAAAATCTAGCCCAACCACTGCTCTATCTTCGGGGTTATCCCAACTTACCGGTGTGTTGCACTTTCTGCCATAAGGTGCCTCAAATGGGCTCATCTTTAGAGATGTTTGGTACCTATTGTTATAAGAAAACTCTACTAAGTGTAGGTAGTCTTCCCATTTTTATGGTTTATCCATCACATACATCCTCAACATATCTTCAATCACTTGATTCACCCTTTCTGTTTATCCATCTGATTCTGGATGATAAGCGGTACTAAAATTCAAATTTGTTCCAAATCCATTAAAAAATCCTTTCCAAATTTTTGAGGTAAATTTTGGATCTCTGTCAGACACAATTGTCTTGGGTATGCCATGTAATCGAGCAATTTCTCTCATATAAGAATCAACAATATTGTCTACCTTGTGAGTGAGCTTAACTGGAATAAAATGGGCAGCTTTAGTAATATTATCCACCACTACCATGATATAATCATGTTGTTTGTTTGTTCTGGGCAGTTTGGTGATGAAATCCATTGTTACAACTTCCAATTTCCACTCAAGAATGGGTAATGGCTGTAGCAAACTAGCTAGGTGTCTATGCTCAGCCTTTACCTTTTGACATTCCAAACATTTGGCCATAAAATCAACAACCTCTTTCTTCATGCCTGGCCAATAATATTGGCTTTTGACAACTGCAATAGTTTTCTGATAACCTGGGTGCCCAACATAAGGTACCTTATGCATTTCCCTCCATATCGGATTTTTCAATTCCCGGGAATTTGGTACATAAATTCTTCCCCTGTACATGATAATTTCATCACTATCTAGCTTGTATTCTTCAATATTCTGCTGCAAATTACCTTGCTATATTTTTTTCACTAATTCCTTGTATTGCAAATCTAAATGTGCAGCCTCTAAAATTCTATGTTTCAAATATGACTGGTAGATGCTAATGGTTGTAGCATGCAATTCATGCACTCTTCTGCTGAGTGCATCAACCACTTTGTTCTCTTTCCCCTTGATATGATTATATCAAAGTCGCATTCACTTAGAAATTCAAACCATCTTCTTTGCCTAGCATTTAGAGTTGGTTGATCAAATAAATATTTCAGACCATTATGGTCTGTCCTCAGCTCAAAAAATTTTCCCATGAGGTAGCGTCTCCATTTCCTTAAGGCATGCACTATGAGTGGCTTAGTGTCTTTCATTCTCCTTCAATTTCCTTGATTCATAACATATAACACACCCATTTTGACCAAGGACTCCACCAAGTCCTTCTTTACATGCATCTGTGCATACAATGAAGTCTTCATTTGGGTCTGCAATCCTTAGTATTGGAGCACTTGTCAATAATTGTTTCAAGTGTTGGAAACTCTTTTCAAAATCCAAATTCCACTGAAACTTCACACCCTTCTTTTGTAAGGAAGTGATTGGGTGTGCAATATTTGAGAATCCTTCAATAAATCTCCTATAGTAGCCTGCAAGGCCCATGAATGATTTGACCTCTATCACATTCTTTGGCGGTGACCATTCTCTAATGTCTTCTATCTTCTCAGGATCCACTGCTATCCCATCCTTTGAAATGATATGACCCAAATAGTGAATTTGCTTCTGATAAAATGAACACTTGCTCAATTTGGCAAACAACTGATGCTCCCTTAATACTTGCAACACCATCCTCAAATGATGTTCATGCTCTTCTTCTGAATTGGAATATACAAGGATGTCATCCAAAAATACAATGACAAACTTGTCTAAATATTCTCGGAAAACACCATTCATTAAGCACATGAAAATAATTGGTGCATTTGACAACCCAAATGGCACCACTCTGAACTCATAATGACCATACCTTGTCTTGAAGGTGGTCTTTATGATATCTTCCTCTTTAATCCTTACCTGATGGTATCCTGACCTGAGATCTATCTTTGAAAATATCTTTGCATCCTTCAATTGATCAAAGAGGTCATCAATCCTTGGCAGAGGATACTTGTTCTTTACAGTCACTTTATTCAACTGTCTGAAATCAATGAACAATCTTAATGTCCCATCTTTCTTCTTCAGGAAAAATACTCGGGCACCCCAAGGTGACACACTTGGGTGTATATACCCCTTCTTCAGAAGTTCTTCAAGATGCATTTGCAACTCCTTCAACTCTGGTGTACTCCTTCTGTAAGGAGTCTTTGACACTGGAGCTACTCCAGGCATTAAATTTATAGAGAAATCGATATCTCTCTTTGGGGGTAGTCCTGGTACCTCCTTGAACACATCTTCAAACTCTTTTAGGATTGCATAATCTTCCAAATTTGGCACCTTATCTTTAAGTGTCTCTTCCATATGAGATGAAAATATTTGACACCCTTTTCTATAACATCTCTTTAGTTGCAATGATGAAATTTTACTGATGGTTACTGCCCTGGGAATTCCCTGCACTCTCTTTAGGTTCCCTTCCTCATCCAAGAAAGTAAATGTCTTGTTATGATAGTCTAGGATAGCATGATGCTCGTCCAACCAATCCATCCCAATTAGATAGTCATAGGAACCTAAAGGAAAGATGTTCAAATCTACCCTGGTGTTCAGTCCATTCATGTCCATAAGACATGACTTAACCATCTCATTAACTTTTCTTTTGGCTCTGGTAGCCAGTTGCACCAACCAAGATTTCCCATGCTTGCTTCTTGGAAAATGCAAACTTTCCACCATCTTAGGATCTATATAACTATGACTAGCTCCTGAATCAATTAAAATAGAAATGGTTTGGTTGTTGATCATACCTTCCACTTCAATCATATGTGACTGATAATATGCTTGCTTATTGTCTAGGGCTACATAGATCCTTGGTACAATTCTTCCCATGTCCTCCACTATTTCAACTTGCTGTACATTGTGAACAATCCTCATTTTTTCACCTCTGTGGGGACAATCTCTGAACATATGATCTCCTTTACAACCCCAACATTGAATAGGTGGCTGCCTTTTCCTTTGACCCCCTATCTCAATCGTTCTGGGTTCTCTAGAAGTTGGCTGTCTTTGAGTATTATTTCTGAAGAATGGTGGCTTAGTTCCTTTCTTCCTCTGATCCATCCTGAATTTCTTTTTGTCTTCCCAATCTTTTTGGAAAGTTGGCCTTGCTTTTTGTTGACCATATAGGCATTTATCTCACCTTATGGTCTCCTCCAATGTCTTGGGATCATCATATTGTATATTTTCACTGATAAATGATGGAAATCCACTCAAATACCTTTGAATCTTAACTATCTCATCCTTGATGAAAGAGACATACTTCAATAGTCCTAAAAACCTTCTCTCGTATTCATCAATGGTCATACTCCCAAGCTTAGGTTCAAAGAACTCTTTCATTTTCTTGTCATAGTATCTCTTAGTCAAGTATTTATTCTCAAAATAATTCTTGAGTTCCCTCCAAGTAACACTTTTCTCTTTAATGTGTTGTACCTGCACAAGTTGATCCCACCACATGGATGCCTTTCCCTTGAGTTGATAGATGAAAATTCTACCTTCTGCATGAGAAGAATAATTATGCAATTGAAAATACTTTCTTATGCCCAACAACCATGTCTCTGCACCTTCATCCTTCTTGTGCTCACCATCGAATGTAGGAAGTTTTATCTTGTTCATTTCTCCTTGTAGTTCATCCACCCCAGACCTCTTATGCTTTCTGACAGGGGATGGAATTGAGTTGATGTATTCTCTCTTATTGGAATGCCTCAGGGAGTGATGGTGATGTCTATTAACACTTCTTGTTCTTCTTTTCTCATTAGGAGACATATGACTTCCTGATTTGCTTGAGCCACTCTCCATATCCAACTTCTTTTCTATTATGTTCAAGCTCTGCATTAACTTCATTTTGAAGTCATCTTGCTTCTCCTTGGCTCTCATAAGCTTTTCGTTATCATCTTTATTTCTTTGGACATCCTTCTAAATTTTTTTAATGGTCTCTACCATATTCATATTTTCATCCCTTCCTTCTCCATGAGTTTGTTCCTTCAATGCCCAAATGGAAATCAATCCCTCTGATTTCATCTTCCTCAATGTAATTTACTTGTGCCTCATCCATTCCTATGGAATTTGTGTTGATCCTGATCTGATCTAGTTGTTTCTTTGTCAGGCTAACTGTTTCAACAATCTCATGAAAAATATGAACCATTCTGGTTCAATAATATATCCTAATTATTTCTTCTGATTTTCTGAAACATTGGATGCCCATATCAATTTTCCGGATGAATATTTATATTCCACTGACCAACACCTTTCAAATGCCTACTCCCATGCTCAATTCTGAGTCTTGAGTAGAAAGTTATGGTTATTTGAAAATTGCCCATTAATTTTTCTGTTCACACTTCAACTTGGCGCATATCTGCACTGTAATTATGCATTTTTTCACCCACTCCATTGGATATTTCATAGTATCTCAATTGGGTTTATTCATATACATATTATGGACACTCTGTCCAAGTTTCAACTCTTTCTGGGCTCTGGGCTACTAGTTACAGCCTGCTGAAGTTCTAGGCCAATTCATGTTTTTGGTCTGGAATGATACATGTACCTTCTTTTCCATACTAAACATTTTTAGCATGCCTAGAAATTTAATTCATCTCCGAGACTGACTTCTATGGTTCAATATATTTCCATTGACTTCTCCTACACCTCAATCTGATTATGGAGCATAAAGTTATGGCTCTTTGAAGCTTGTTGGGTCTTAAAATTTACCCTCCATTGTTTCTGCTGTAACTTTCTCATAAAAGCTTCGTTTGATGAACGATTTACACCATTAGAAAGATCTCTCTGAGCTATTTTATTTGATTTGAAGAGATAGGTTGTACCTTGGTACACTCTATTCTCATGGTTTTTTGCGTTGCTAAAAATGCTCTTAAGGGCCTCAAAAACGCGTTGCAAAAAGATGACGTTCAAACAGTATAAAACGTCGCAGAAAATCGTTATTTTTCTGCTGTTGTTCACCATCAAAATGACTTCACACGCACAATTTTCAACCTGTACACCCATATTTAACATGCACAACAACACCACACGGTAAATCGTGTTCCGCACACCTATAACCACTGTGCATCACTTCTCTGTCGCACCAATAACTGGCGCGCACTAGGTTTGTGTCGCGTGCCAATATCCACCACGCACAATTTTGGTTCTGGTACTATTACCTGTTGCACGCCATTTTTGTATCATGCTCTAATATTCGGCACACATTTCATTCTATGCGCTGCACCATTAACTAAACTGTCACGCGACAACATATGCTCATATTGCGCGCGCACCAACCAAACTCCTCTGCGCTCTGCCAATGTTGCGCACACCACACATGCCATTATTATGTGTGTGCACACTCCACACACATTAATATGTGTATGCACACCGCACAATGCTAAATTTAGCATGTACATCTGCACACCAACATTTTTTCGCGCGGCACCAAAATTTAGTGCGTGCACCCGCACAACAACATTTTTCCGTGCAGAGCCAAAATTTAGTGCGCACACCAGCACGCCAACATTTTTTCGCATGGCACAAAAATTTAGCGCGTGCACTTGCGCACAGTGCCAATTTAGGGAACAATGCCAATTTTTTACCATAGGCATTTTTAGTGCGCCCACCTGCGCATATTCATTTTTATGCGCATCAACTCCTCGTGAATTCCACTGCAAAAATTGGGGCTTTGCTTAACTGTTTCCCCAAATTACCATAGACATTCTGCAACTATGAAATTTGTTCAATTTCACCTCGATAACACCAATTCAACCTCTGCAACAACAAATCGTTGTCGGTTGACATTTCTGGAACAATTTTTTCCCAAACTCCATTCACGAATTGAGAATTTTAATTACGAATCTCGCTCCATCTGTCATGGATTCACTGTAACTTCAATTTCGACCAATTCTAGGTCTAGATTTGCTAGAACATATATTAAATCAAGAATATCTCACCACATGGCCAAATTTCTCAATTTTCCCATGAATTTAACAACATAAATTGGGGATTTTTCCCAATTTCGCACAATTGCTGTTACTTTTTACCATGGACGCTCTACAACTGAAATTTGGCCACTTCGAAATAAATCCTCTGTGAAATTTTTGCTTCAACTCAACTTGTTCGACCCATCTAGGCTTAGTGTTGAAAACTGAGGCTCTGATACCATATTGTAACGTCCCCGACCACCCAGGCCGAGCCACGATACACGAGAGAATGCTTTCATTCTCTCTGCGGAACATACTGTAACATACCCAACATCCAAACTGAGCTATGCCACATGAATTTTTTGAACTGCATGCAATTAAAACATATACACACAGAACCTTTACGGAACTACATATATAAAAAGTAAACATACAAATACATTATGTAAAAGCATGAATTCATACTGAAATAACAGTAAACATAGACATGCAACATATACAGGAAATACCCATAAACATACAGACAATTATAACCACGCATAGGATAAACCCATAAAAATGAACACGTAAATAATAATCTAACATGTTATAAATTTATCACACAATTGGCACTTATCTTGGTAAGAATATCACCAACTGCATGCAGACCTTCCACGAACCTCCCAACCTTAGACCACACTGCTCATCACTCTCAGTAGTGGGTCACCCCCGAGCTGGGACTAAACTCCACCTGGGTAAGGGATTCCTAACCAGGCTGAGTATCTTAGACAACAGGAAAGACTCTGTCACAGGTGCCAACTCAAACTAACAGCCTACAGTCCCTCATTCCCCACATGCCTGTACCATCCCGAGAAGTGTGCCCCTTCTCTGCTCAACAGTCCTTCAACTGCCCCACTTCCTTTCCGGGCTTCAGCAACATGCTGAACAAGAAGTCTATGAGCCATGTAGTTGTAGTTTAGCACCTTCAAGAAATCAATTCCCAACAATTCTCTCACCCAGAGAATTTCTCACGAGCTTGACAACCCGCCTCTTTAATATCCCACGGGCTTAACAAGCCGCCTCTTCAATCCAACTCCCAAGATGACCAGATACACAAACATAAAATGGCTATGGATACAGGTTCAGGTACCGTGATGAAGGTACGAAGGATAGCTCAATGGGTGTGTGAAAGCTCATGGACGATTTTCTAGATGACTGAATTATGGAAGGAATGATGGAAGAATGATAAAAAATGAAATAATTCCCCACAATATGTATGCATGTCCCCAACTTTTAACTTGTCATGTTGGGAGCTACTTTGGCCCACTTGTCCCCATCTTTAGAACTTAGGATAAAATAATTATCCATACTTTATACTTTAAGAAATATTAATATAATATTCCTTTTTGGCTTAAGCTCCCTGGCTTAGCCCCTTTTCC
>ML823766.1:58428-68951 GCA_009831015.1 Picea engelmannii
GTCTTTCATTCTCCTTCAATTTCCTTGATTCATAACATATAACACACCCATTTTGACCAAGGACTCCACCAAGTCCTTCTTTACATGCATCTGTGCATACAATGAAGTCTTCATTTGGGTCTGCAATCCTTAGTATTGGAGCATTTTTCAATAATTGTTTCAAGTGTTGGAAACTCTTTTCACAATCCAAATTCCACTGAAACTTCACACCCTTCTTTTGTAAGGAAGTGATTGGGTGTGCAATATTTGAGAATCCTTCAATAAATCTCCTATACTAGCCTGCAAGGCCCATGAATGATTTGACCTCTATCACATTCTTTGGCGCTGACCATTCTCTAATGTCTTCTATCTTCTCAGGATCCACTGCTATCCCATCCTTTGAAATGATATGACCCAAATAGTGAATTTGCTTCTGATAAAATGAGCACTTGCTCAATTTGTCATACAACTGATGCTCCCTTAATACTTGCAACACCATCCTCAAATGATGTTCATGCTCTTCTTCTGACTTGGAATATACAAGGATGTCATCCAAAAAGACAATGACAAACTTTTCTAAATATTCTCGGAAAACACCATTCATTAAGCACATGAAAATAGTTGGTGCATTTGACAACCCAAATGGCACCACTGTGAACTCATAATGACCATACCTTGTCCTGAAGGTGGTCTTTATGATATCTTCCTCTTTAATCCTTACCTGATGGTATCTTGACCTGAGATCTATCTTTGAAAATATCTTTGCATCCTTCAATTGATCAAAGAGGTCATCAATCCTTGGCATAGGATACTTGTTCTTTACAGTCACTTTATTCAACTGTCTAAAATCAATGCACAATCTTAATGTCCCATCTTTCTTCTTCAGGAAAAATATTGGGACACCCCAAGGTGACACACTTGGGTGTATATACCCCTTCTTTAGAAGTTCTTCAAGATGCATCTGCAACTCCTTCAACTCTGGTGTACTCCTTCTATAAGGAGTCTTTGACACTGGAGCTACTCCAAGCATTAAATTTATAGAGAAATCAATATCTCTCTTTGGGGGTAGTCCTGGTACCTCCTTGAACACATCTTCAAACTCTTTTAGGACTACATAATCTTCCAAATTTGGCACCTTATCTTTAAGTGTCTCTTCCATATGAGATGAAAATATTTGACACCCTTTTCTATAACATCTCTTTAGTTGCAATGATGAAATTTCTCTGATGGTTACTGCCCTGGGAATTCCCTTCACTCTCTTTAGGCTCCCTTCCTCATCCAAGAAAGTAAATGTCTTGTTATGATAGTCTAGGATAACATGATGTTGGTCCAACCAATCCATCCCAATTAGACAGTCATAGGAACCTAAAGGCAAGATGTTCAAATCTACCCTGGTGTTCAGTCCATTCATGTCCATAAGACATGACTTAACCATCTCATTAACTTTTCTTTTGGCTCTGGTATCCAGTTGCACCAACGAAGATTTCCCATGCTTTCTTCTTGGAAAATGCAAACTTTCCACCATCTTAGGATCTATATAACTATGACTAGCTCCTGAATCAATTAAAATAGAAATGGTTTGGTTGTTGATCATACCTTCCACTTCAATCATATGTGACTGATAATCTGCTTGCTTGTTGTCCAGGGCTACATAGATCCTTGGTACATTTCTTCCCATGTCCTCCACTATTTCAACTTTCTGTACATTGTGAACAATCCTCATTTTTTCACCTCTGTAGGGACAATCTCTGAACATATGATCTCCTTTACAACCCCAACATTGAATAGGTGGCTTCCTTGTACTTTGACCCCCTATCTCAATCATTCCGGGTTCTCTAGAAGTTGGCTGTCTTTGAGTATTATTTCTGAAGTATGGTGGCTTAGTTCCTTTCTTCCTATGATCCATCCTGAATTTTATTTTGTCTTCCCAATCTTTTTGGAAAGTTGGCCTTGCTTTTTGTTGATCATATAGGCATTTATCTCACCTTATGGCCTCCTCCAATGTCTTGGGATCATCATACTGTATTTTTTCACTGATAAATGATGGAAATCCACTCAAATACCTTTGAATCTTAACTATCTCATCCTTGATGAAAGAGACATACTTCAATAGTCCTAAAAACCTTCTCTCATATTCATCAATGGTCATACTCCCAAGCTTAGGTTCAAAGAACTCTTTCATTTTCTTGTCATAGTATCTCTTAGTCAAGTATTTATTCTCAAAATAATTCTTGAATTCCCTCCAAGTAACACTTTTCTCTTTAATGTGTTGTACCTGCACAAGTTGATCCCACCACATGGATGCCTTTCCCTTGAGTTGATATATGAAAAATCTACCTTCTGTATGAGAAGAATAATTATGCAATTGAAAATACTTTCTTATTCCCAACAACCATGTCTCTGCACCTTCATCCTTCTTGTGCTCACCATCGAATGTAGGAAGTTTTATTTTGTTCATTTCTCCTTGTAGTTCATCCACCCCAGACCTCTTATGCTTTCTGACAGGGGATGGACTTGAGTTGATGTATTCTCTCTTATTGGAATGCCTCAGGGAGTGATGGTGATGTTTATTAACACTTCTTGTTCTTCTTTTCTCATTAGGAGACATATGACTTCCTGATTTGCTTGAGCCACTCTCCATATCCAACTTATTTTCTATTATGTTCAAGCTCTGCATTAACTTCATTTTGAAGTCATCTTTCTTCTCCTTGGCTCTCATAAGATTTTCATTATCATCTTTATTTCTTTGGACATCCTTCTAAATTTTTTTAATGCTCTCTACCATATTCATATTTTCATCCCTTCCTTCTCCATGTCCATTGGAGTTTGTTCCTTCAATGCCCAAATGGAAATCAATCCCTCTGATTTCATCTTCCTCAATGTAATTTCCTTGTGCCTCATCCATTCCTCTAGACTTTTTGTTGATCCTGATCTGATCTAGTTGTTGCTTTGTCAGGCTAATTGTTTCAACAATCTCATGAAAAATATGAACCTTTCTAGTTCAATAATATATCATAATTATTTCTTCTAATTTTCTGAAACATTGGATTCCCATATCAATTTTCTGGATGAATATTTATGTTCCACTGACCAACACCTTTCCAATGCCTACTCCCATGCTCAATTCTGAGTCTTGAGTAGAAAGTTATGGTTATTTGAAAATTGCCCATTAATTTTTCTGTTCACACTTCAACTTGGCGCATATCTGCACTGTAATTATGCATTTTTGCACCCACTCCATTGGATATTTCATAGGATCTCAATTGGGTTTATTCATATACATATTATGGACACTCTGTCCAAGTTTCAACTCTTTCTGGGCTCTGGGCTGCTAGTTACAACCTGCTGAAGTTCTAGGCCAATTCATGTTTTTGGTCTGGAATGCTACATGTACCTTCTTTTCCATACTAAAATTTTTTAGCATGCCTAGAAATTTAATTCAGCTCCAAGACTGGCTTCTATGGTTCAATATATTTCCATTGACTTCTCCTACACCTCAATCTGATTATGGAGCATAAAGTTATGGCTCTTTGAAGCTTGTTGGGTCTTAAAATTTACCCTCCATTGTTTATGTTGTAACTTTCTCATAAAAGCTTCGTTTGATGAACGATTTACACCATTAGAAAGATCTCTCCGAGCTATTTTATTTGATCTGAAGAGATAGGTTGTACCTTGGTACACTCTATTCTCATGGTTTTTTGCGTTGCTAAAAACGCTCTTAAGGGCCTAAAAAACGCGTTGCAAAAAGATGACGTTCAAACAGTATAAAACGTCGCAGAAAATCGTTATTTTTCTGTTGTTGTTCACCATCAAAATGACTTCGCGCGCACAATTTTCAACCTGTACACCCATATTTAACATGCACAACAACACCACACGGTAAATCGTGTTCCGCACACCTATAACCACTGTGCATCACTTCTCTGTCGCGCCAATAACTGGCGCGCACTACGTTTGTGTCGCATGCCAATATCCACCACACACAATTTTGGTTCTGGTACTATTACCTGTTGCACGCCATTTTTGTATCGTGCTCTAATATTCGACACACATTTCACTCTATGCGCTGCACCATTAACTAAACTGTCACGTGACAACATATGCTCATATTGCGCACGCACCAACCAAACTCCTCTGTGCTCTGCCAATGCTGCGCACACCACACATGCCATTATTATGTGTGTGCACACTCCGCACACATTAATATGTGTATGCACACCGCACAATGCTAAATTTAGCACGTACATCTGCACACCAACATTTTTTCGCGCGGCCCCAAAATTTAGTGCGTGCATCCGCACAGCAACATTTTTTCGTGCAGAGCCAAAATTTAGTGCACACACCAGCACACCAACATTTTTTCGCATGACACGAAAATTTAGCGCGTGCACTCGCGCACAATGCCAATTTAGGGCACAATGCCAATTTTTTACCATAGGCATTTTTAGTGCGCCCACCTGCGCACATTCATTTTTATGTGCATCAACTCCTCGTGAATTCCACTGCAGAAATTGGGGCTTTGCTTAAATTTTTCCCCAAATTACCATAGACATTCTGCAACTATGAAATTTGTTCAATTTCACCTCGATAACACCAATTCAACTTCTGCAACAACAAATCGTTGTCGGTTGACATTTTTGGAACGAATTTTTCCCAAACTCCATTCACGAATTGAAAATTTTAATTACGAATCTCGCTCCATCTGTCATGGATTCACTGTAACTTCAATTTCGACCAATTCCAGGTCTGGATTTGCTAGAACATATATTAAATCAAGAATATCTCACCACATGGCCAAATTTCTCAATTTTCCCATGAATTTAACAACATAAATTGGGGATTTTTCCCAATTTCGCACAATTGTTGTTACTTTTTACCATGGACGCTCTACAACTAAAATTTGGCCACTTCGAAATAAATCCTCTGTGAAATTTTTTCTTCAACTCAACTTGCTCGACCCATCTAGGCTCAGTGTTGAAAACTGAGGCTTTGATACCATATTGTAACGTCCCCAACCACCCAGGCCGAGCCACGATACACGAGAGAATGCTTTCATTCTCTCTGCGGAACATACTGTAACATACCCAACATCCAAACTGAGCTATGCCACATAAATTTTTTGAACTGCATGCAATTAAAACATATACACACAGAACCTTTACGGAACTACATATATAAAAAGTAAACATACAAATACATTATGTAAAAGCATGAATTCATACTAAAATAACAGTAAACATAGACATGCAACATATACAGGAAATACCCATAAACATACAGACAATTATAACCACGCATAGTATAAACCCATAAAACTGAACACGTAAATAATAATCTAGCGTGTTATAAATTTATCACACAATTGGCACTTATCTTGGTAAGAATATCACCAACTGCATGCAGACCTTCCACGAACCTCCCAACCTTAGACCACACTACTCATCACTCTCAGTAGTGGGTCACCCCCGAGCTGGGACTAAACTCCACCTGGGTAAGGGATTCCTAACCAGGCTGTCACAAGTGCCAAATCAAACTAACAGCCTACAGTCCCTCATTCCCCACATGCCTGTACCATCCCGAGAAGTGTGCCCCTTCTCTGCTCAACAGTCCTTCAACTGCCCCACTTCCTTTCCGGGCTTCAGCAACATGCTGAACAAGAAGTCTATGAGCCCTGTAGTTGTAGTTTAGCACCTTCAAGAAATCAATTCCCAACAATTCTCTCACCCAGAGAATTTCTCACGAGCTTGACAAGCCGCCTCTTTAATATCCCACGGGATTAACAAGCTGCCTCTTCAATCCAACTCCCAAGCTGACCAGATACACAAACATAAAATGGCTATGGATACAGGTTCAGGTACCGTGATGAAGGTATGAAGGATAGCTCAATGGGTGTGTGAAATCTCATGGATGATTTTCTAGATGACTGAATTATGGAAGGAATGATGGAAGAATGATCGAAAATGAAATAATTCCCCACAATATGTATGCATGTCCCCAACTTGACACTTGTCATGTTGGGAGCTACTTTGGCCCACTTGTCCCCATCTTTAGAAATTAGGATAAAATAATTATCCATACTTTATACTTTAAGAAATATTAATATAATATTCCTTTTTGGCTTAAGCTCCCTGGCTTAGCCCCTTTTCCTTAACTTTATCCCCCACCCTTTCCCTAACTAGTGGAGTTTAGTCCCCCATACTCTTTTATCATGGTCGGTCTGTGCGTAGCGATGTATTTTATATTAATGACGAGACATATACAAAAATAGGCACATTGGCCTTTAACATCTAGGCTCTTCGGCCTAATCAAAACCTAAGCATCCTAGCTTATAATAACATGCTCACCAGCCTATAAAACACATCATATACACAAAGGCTCCTTGGCCTCAAAATCGCACGCACTTAATTTTTTGCATGTGGTATCTTGGAATGTGCACACTTCATCATTTTACCGTGCAGTACATGCGCGCACTATGCCATGAAAGGTGCATACAAAAAATGATATCAAACAACTCACCAGCTTAAGTACATTTTCATTTTCATTTACAATTGGGTTTAGCCTAGGGATATTACAAAATCAAAACAAAAAAATTACTAATTACAAAGTTAACTTTGCCTTACTAGAAATCAAGCATTCGAGACCGAAGGTCCTTGCACACTAGAATCAATAATAATATTAACCTTGGTTGAATTTTTTTGACAGCAGTATTTTGAATATTTTTTGGTCTCTTAGCTACTTGTGAGGAACTTTGTTCCCTTTTATCAATTAATTACTGGCTCTCCCTCGTCATATATTTGTACTTGTTCTAAACACATCTGGAGGTATGGAACGTCCAAAAAATATCTCTCATCCCATAAGTGGCAACCATGAAAATTCTCAGGATATGAATTTGTTTTAAAATGTTAGTGATCCCTATCAGAGGGATTTTATGTAACGAAATTACTCCTTAGAATAACACCAATACCTGACAGTCTCTCAGATCCACGAAGAAATGGGGGTAAATTATCAACGAAGTCATAAGGGGCTTGCACCTTGGTCTTCGATTTTCTATCCACTTTTTCGCAAGGAACTTCAAGGTTTTCAACAACTATAGGTTCCTTTGAAGCTACCTTGTGCTTGGATTTATTTATGTTCATCCTAGACAGTTTGTGACCCATCCTCTTGTTATTAAAATAAGCTTCTTCCTTACTCTGGACCTGATCTTCTTGTGGATCAATGTATATATTGTCCTTTGAAGGGACTGATTTTATTTTCTTATTTTGTTTAAAATGATCTAGAGGTTTATCCTTCAATTGGTTAAGAATCGATTCCAGAGATTGAGTCTGTACTAACCCTTCCTTAATCTTTCCACAAGTTAAACGAGGAACATGGATGATAGTTTTATATTGGATTGACCGATTGACAAGAGGGGAGTGAGAATCAAGGTTTAGTGGAACCTATAACTGAATCAATTTAGAAATATCCTAAGGAAGATCTGATTCCTTTGCAACGCTGAACTAATTCCTCAACCTCCAAAAAATTTATGAAAATATCTTCTTTATAAAATCAGGCATATCTCTCAGATATTTTCATTTTTTTTTGAGGAAACTGTCTGCATGAAGACTAAATGGACTCATTCTGAAGATGGGTTTTTGATGGTTTTGTCAAAGTTATCATTGTTTGCTCAGAATCCACCCCAAAAATATTTTCTCTCAACTCTGACACGGGTTTCGACTCTGAACATGGGAGCCATAATATTGATGAATGAGATGATGAGTAGTGTAAATATAATAGGGGAGAGGTTAACCCGATCAAAGAGTAAACATATGATTTGTAAAAAGGCCGAGCCATCCTAATAAAATAGGTAGAGATCAAAATATATTACCATAATGACTGAGAGCTCAGGAAGTGGGGATAAACCTGAACTAGACAACCACTTATCATGTTGATGAAACTCAAGATTACTCACACGTTGGAGGACAAGGGAATTCAATGCTGAAAGACTCATGTCTCCTTCAAAATTTTCCATGAACTAACAAGGCCCGATCGATTGTGAAGGAACGATTATCGTAATGCTCATGGATTTTTGGTCATGATTAGTTCGAAATGGAGGGGTAAGATCGTGGTGGAACCATAAATGTTTTTGATTACATAGTACATACAACACATAGCCCATAATGAAATTCACATAAACCTAGGATTGGAATGCATCGTTTTGATATGGTTTTCATAATATTTTATGAGTTAACGTTTGAGAGTAGGGCGCAGGGAAAAATATAAACTTTAAATTCCACATTGTTTTGATAAGGGTTTTAATGATATGAACCTTATATGTAGAGTAGAAAAATATTCACAAGGTTAATGTTCCCTCATCAAATGAATATTGTAGCTAGGGAGATTCATAATCTTAACAATAGTTGTGAACCAAAGTCAGATTAAATTATCCAAAAAAAAATAATGGAAGTCATGTGGGATAACAATGTCCTCTTTAAATCAAACTAAGGATTGCAAGAGAGGCTATTTGAGAGGGTCGATCGAAGCAAGATAAGTGTGAATACATCGTACAAAAAATCCACCAAGACGGGCTAATGAGAATAATTCTTAATTTCATGCTTAACATAAATGAAATTAAGAATAAGCATAATATTAACATACAAAGAAGACACACTCAAATGAAAAGAGAAGATGAATGTTTATACAAAGTCAATCAAAATCATTAAAACAACATATTTCCATAAGAATCCATCAATCTGACATAATGAATATAGGTAATGTACCGGACAACGAGAAGTATTAAGGTTAACTATGCATTTTAAGAGAAAATCACATGGTGCTGGTTGAGGGAGCCAAAAATATTCTTCTAGAAAGTGTGCCTTCCATTCTGTGCATATATCCATCACCAAACAACTGGTTGGCCTCCTGGATAAGGCATCTTCTACGACATTCCTTTTACCTTTAAAATACTCGATGTCAAAGTCAAATGCTTGGATCATAGAAACCCATTTATGGTGCCTCCCACTAAGGCCTTTTTGATCTAGGAAATACTTCATACTTTTGTTGTTGATTAATTGGGTTGGTTTTCATTGATGTCAACCCTTGAAGAAAGTCCGGTAGAAAATTTTGGTAGCACAAAGGTTTGGGTAATGGACCCAAGTTTGTTTGATGGATAATGGTATGAGTTTTGACATAATTTTAGGTAAAACTATTCCAGATGGATAGTACATGTCATTCCATTTTTCGGTGGTATGTGAAATGTCACATAACTCCTCACAGTTAGAGAGTTATGGCCATGTGAAGTTGGAGAAAGGTTTGGGTAATGGACCCAAGTTTGTTTGATGGATAATGGTATGAGTTTTGATATATTTTAAGGTAAGAATATTCTAGATGGATAGTACATGTCATGCCATTTACCGTGGTATGTGAAACGTCACATAACTCCTCATGGTTAGAGATTTATGGCCATGTGAATTTGGAGAACCCTCATGAGTCATCTAGAAGCCCCAAAAGGTCATAGTAGTCAAAGTGGTTTAAGAGATTTTAGAAGGTAAATAATAAAGTGAAGTGATGAGTGTACTATAAGTCAAATTGGATACAAAATACATTATTTAAATAATAAAGTTAATGGATAAATTACTAAGTGGACAAGTGGTTAGAAGTGGGTTAACCCTAAAATAAGGAAAGTGGGTTAATATGGTTAAAAGGTAACCCCTTGAGGAAGCTACATGAAAGTATAAATAAGAGGCAAGGCTCTCTCATTTTAATCACACTTGAGCATATTGAATATCTACAAGTGACTGAGGTAACCAAAGGATATCTAAGCCAAATTTCAGAGGGAAGTTGAAGTAAAGAAGGCCGAAATTCAAGGGAGGATAAATTCTTTTGATGATGCTTTCTAAGGTATGTTATTTACAGGTCATCTCACCATTTTTACAATAACGTTTTTTATAGAATGATTCAAAACATGAAATTGGGAAACCGTTGAGGAAACATATCCAAGTAGCTATGATACAAATTTCAGCTTGTGGGTCGTTGTATTTTTTGAATTACACTCCGTAGAAAATAGGGTTTGTGGCTAGTCCCGAAACTAGTCTAAAACAAGTGTTTCAGGTAAAAACATCATAACTTCTTCATAAGAGATCCAAATTTTGTAAGACCAAAATTATTGGTTAGAGTACAATCCGTAGTATGTTTTGTACCATTTTCAAATCTATACAACAAATATTTTGTGTGGGGCATTCTCTACAAGTTTGAGCTCTAGAGTAAGCCAAAATTCAACAACGTATGCCATTTTTGCTATAAATCCTTTTCTGAGAGGTTCCAAGTAGTGAAATATGGAGGAATTGCATAAAAGACACTAAAGAACATTTTGTACCATTTTCAAATCTTTATTCATTATATGTACATAGTTATGAGTACTGCAAGTTAGGGTTGTTTACTAATCCAAAATTAGTCATGTGAGACTAAAGTAAAGTTTGATAAAATGGTAGTCTTTTGTTGTTAAATTTAAGGAAGGTTTTCAGGCATGTGATCATATACACTAGGTCTATTAGAGAGTTACAAATCAG
>ML823766.1:69051-91162 GCA_009831015.1 Picea engelmannii
AAGTTGGAGAACCCTCATGAGTCATCTAGAAGCCCCAAAAGGTCAAAGTAGTAAAAGTGGTTTAAGAGATTTTAGAAGGTAAATAATAAAGTGAAGTGATGAGTGTACTATAATTCAAAGTGGATACAAATTAAATTGTTTAAATAATAAAGTGGACAAGTGGTTAGAAGTGGGTTAACCCTAAAATAAGGAAAGGGTTAAGATGGTTAAAAGTAACCCCTTGAGGAAGATACATGAAAGTATAAATAAGAGGCAAGGCTCTCTAATTTTAATCACACTTGAGAATATTGAATATCTACAAGTGACTAAGGTAACCAAAGGATATCTAAGCTGAATTTCAGAGGGAAGGTGAAGTAAAGAAAGCCAAAATTCAAGGGAGGATAAATTCTTTTGATGATGCTTTCTATGGTATGTTATTTACAGGTCATCTCACCATTTTACAATAATGTTTTTTATAGAATGATTCAGACCATGAAATTGGGAGGTTGTTGAGGAAACATATCCAATTAGCTATGATACAAATTTCATCTTGTGGGTCGTTGTATTTTTGGAGTTACACTCCATGGAAAATAGGGTTTGTGCTTAGTCCCAAAACTAGTCTAAAACATGTGTTTCGGGTAAAAAGGTCATAAATTCTTCATAACAGATCCAAATTCAGTAAGACAAAAAATAATGGTTAGAGTACAGTCTGTAGTATGTTGTGTACCATTTTCAGATCTATACAACAAATATTCCGTGTGGGGCATTCTCTACAAGTTCGATCTCTAGAGTAAGTCAGAATTCAACAAGGTATGCCATTTTTGCTATAACTCATTTTCTGAGAGGTTCCAAGTAGTGAAATATGGAGGAATTGCACAAAAGACACTGGAGAACATTGTGTACCATTTTCAAATCTTTATTCATTAAAGGTACATAGTTATGAGTATTTCAAGTTAGGGTTGTTGACTAATCCAAAATTAGTCACGTGAGACTAAAGTAAAGTTTGATAAAATGCTAGTCTCTTGTTGTTAAAGTTAAGGAATGTTATCAGGTATGTGCTCATATGCACCATGTCTATTACATAGTTACGAATCAAATTTGGATGATGAAATTGGTGAGGGATTTTGGTTGAGGTATGTTACAGATAAAGGTTGTATAACTGTGAGGTTGTGGCACATGGTTTGATGTAATGGTTTATGGTATTTGGTTATGGATAGTGTGATGTATTTCTAGAGAAATTTTGATGGTTATATTGGTATATGTATTTGGTATATGGTTGAAGTACATGTTGGGTACATGGTTGAGACAAGTAGTTGATGAGTTGGCACATACATGAGATGCATAGTTGATGATGTTGGTACATCTTGATGAGTCATAGTTTATGTGTATTTGATGCATGGTTGGTACATATTTGGTGCATGGTTGATGCACTCGTTGATGGTACAAGTTGAGGTACAAGTTGGTGCATGGTTGATGCACTCGTTGATGGTACAGTGTTATAGCAAGATTTTCCTCACCATTGCTATCTTGCACAGAGGGCCTTTTCCCATTCCCCTATGCAGAATTTTTATCCCTTTTTGATGAATCCAGAGCTAAAAATATATTTTTTCCACATATACGCTCCCTATCAGTTATACAAGATGTGTATACGCTTGTTCCCCCACTACAACTCGCGTATATCAGGATTTGTGCCAGAAAATACAAAATGAGGTCGGGTTTCCATGTCACGACAGAATATCTCTGATCCTTGGCCTTCCATATACTGGAAACGTTCTGGCTTGGCCCTTCAGTTGCATTCTGAAGGCTATAAGAGCACAATTTCGAGTTATGGAAAAGAGGAGAAAGCATTCAACTTTGAGAGAAAAGTTAATCTGGAGAAATTACTTCATGTTTAGTCTTCATCCCTTTGTCCCTCAAGTCTAAACACAGTGTTCAATCCCCAAGCTCTTCCCTTATTGTTGAGAGGCCCTCCTTGCCTCTTTCCTATGAGCTTGCCTTTGGTGGAGGATTGAAGTGGTGGGGACCCAGTTGGAAGGAACTTGGTTTCTTGGTTTCGAATTGTGCTGACACGGAAGTCTGTAATGTTGACACTTCTGTTGATCAATTATTAATAGAAATACTCCTTTCCCATCCTATTGGTATCTTGCAAATATATGATTATTATCCATGGGCGTGTTTGTAATGTTTATTAATGGATTATGCTATCTGATGTGTTGACCCCCTTTACATCATCACTATATACTTTCTTTGCTTGTTTGTTGAGAACTTCTTGCAGGTATAAAGCTTTGGTTCAAAGTGCTCAACGGTGGAACATCATCAAACGTTGGATCCAGGTAAGCCTCTTTCTTGTATTGCACATTAGTTTATATAACATATGTTGGAATTGAGTTGATTTCTGTAGTCATACCTGTTTGTTGTGGTTTACCTTAGCCATAAAGAGTTTTTCCCTTGTAACAAAAATGGAGACTCCACTGGGGAGAGATCTTCCTTCTAAGGGTTGAAGTATTTTTTCTTCTTACATTGCTTTATTTTTTTCCTTTGTGTTTCTTGTTGTATCATTGCTTGACAAATCTTGTTCACTCTGAGTCTGAGTTTTCAGCCTTTTACCCTTGCCTGGTCTTTTTTAAAGCATATACGCCCTTTTTGTCTTGACAATCGTGTATACATGCTTGTTGTCTCACTGCAAGAAGCGTATAGATGCTCTGTTCTCTTGAACAGTCGCATATACCACTTCCCCTTGCTTGTTTTCTTGGTTGAGTGACTGTTGGATAGGATTTAAAGATTGTTGATCCTTTTTAGGTCTCTGTAGTGCCTGTTGAGATTATCTGGGATGACAGGAAGCCTATTTGGAGTTGAATTTTTGGGCGTAGTCTTTCTCTTTGTTTTCTATTTTTAATTTGTCCTTGGTTTCTAGGTTGTTTTCTTAGCTTCCTGGTATTCTGCTTGAGTTAATGCTTTTATACATTGTAGAATTCATTTGTCAAGTTGTTTATCAGTCCATGCATTTTCTTTTTAGAATATTGAAAATACAAAAAAGATAGGCATTTTGCATTGGTTGGCATTTTTGTCTTTGAATTTTCATCATTATCTTAGCACATTTAGCAAAAGATCATATTTTACTTCTGAATTGCAGAGTTGAAATTGAAGACTGCATTGTTTTTATTAGCATATCATTCATTGAAAAGTTAAAGATAGACTTTGAATTGTATCCATATTTATTTTCTGGCAGAGTCATAACACCATGAGTTTCACTTCCATACCTTTTTGAGTAACCACAACCAATAAAATTTACGCTTTAAACTAAAATTGATTAGTCACGATTTTACTTTTAGGGTGCACAAACTAGCTTAGGATTTAGTGCCTTGGAATAGGATTTTGTGAGTAAACTTCTCCAAGGCAATTAAATCAACATATGTGTCTGAGACAGGGAGTTGAGAAGTCCATTGTATAATTGGTAATATCAGGAGGCTCCTCTCACATCGGAGTTAATCACGAGGTCGCACGAAGTTATTTGAAGGGATAACCCCTAGATAGTCACCTAGCATCAGAGATATTTTTGTGGATTTATTCGTATTTGGGGATCTTTCTAGTGCCCATACCTCTATGAGAGGCGACGCTTTCAAGGTTTCAGGATTTTCTACCCTGCCCATACAGTGATCTGGGCTTACGACTGCTCACCTGTGCATCGGTTATACAATGGTTTATTAGTTGCTTGACTTAGGTATCTCATAGGTTACTTGCAGGGGTTATTCTGTTTGTACCTTGAGTCAGATAAGGGTCAGACAACACACAACCTTTATGGAGGATTACCTCTCCAGGGGGATCTAACTGACTGGTTGTTAAGCCCACGAGGGCCCTTATAACTGATTCTGTTACCTCCAAAATTTAGTGGGGAGTCTCAGGTCCCTCTTGGATGAGACATACCTTCTTTTGCGAGGGAGGCCACTCAGCCACTTTAGCCCGTTTGCATGCATATTGGTTGTTTGAATTTTTGGTATGCTCTTTGAATACTAGTTGGCCATATGATATATTTTTATTTGTGGAAGAGTCATAAGGTGTCGTGGAGTCGGACCAACTTCCTCGCAGGTCCCGTTGGTTGTTACATTTACCACCGGTTTTTGAGTCCTTGCCTTCTAAAAGGCATAGAATTATCAGTAGTGGTACACACACATCCACTTTTCAGACTTGTGATCTTGCAAGGATGAGTACCACGTCTAGTATTCATAACACTGGGAGTTCTTCGACTCCCAATCCCACTATAATTAATGTCACTCCTTCGACACCTACAACCTCTACAGTTTCAGTGTCGAAGGCTTACACCGGTAATATGGTTCGGCCTGTAGTTAATGCTTCATCTCTCACCTCGAACCCTTTTGGAGGTTTTTTCCACTCGCCGAGTTACAATGTTCAGACCATTCCCATGGCTTCTAGTCTATTTTCTTATGGTATGCCTAACTTTGCCTCGCATTTTTCTACTACCATCCCAGCTGCTGACCATAATACTAGCCTTGGACTTGGGGGCACTACACCTCCTTACACTCCTTCCCCATTTGGTGGTTCTCATATTCCCCAAGTGAATCCTAATGTAGGGAGTGTCCCTATTCTTAACCTCGGGTCTAATATCTCTATGGATGGATGGAACAACCCAGCTGGCGGACAAGTTCCACCCTATATCCCTATCCCCTCAGTGTCGATTCTGACCAATACTTTTGGCATGACAAATACACTTCAATCCTCTAGGTTCCCACCTGGAGGAGGTCAGTCTTACACTTTGGGAACCCCCCAACCTGGATCTAATCCAGTTGGGGGAAATTTTAACAACCCCCATCTTGGATCTAATCCAACTAGGGGCAATTTTCATAACTCTTATCAGAACATTCCTGCTGGAATGATGCCCAATCCATCTTCTATGAGTCAGCTCAGAGGAGGGTCTTATAATTCCAGACAAGGTTGTGGTCCTCACTAGAATCCTGTATGGAACGTAGTTCCTAACACACCATCTTTCGCGGGAGGATGGGGTCAGGTGTCGCAACCCCATATTCCCTTTCTGGCCATGCTTAATCTACCAGATTTGTCTAAACTAATCAATGACCTGGTGAGTCACGACCCCACATGGCCCCCTGTCCCTACCAAACTTCCATCAGACATTCGAAAGTTTGAGGGCAAGAATGGCTAAGACCCTGGTGATCACATCACTACTTTTCACCTTTGGTGCTCATCAAATTCTCTGAACCATGATTCTATTAGGTTACGATTGTTTCAGCGCACTCTCATTGGAGTGGCGTCACAAGGGTACATTGAGTTACCTAGGGGGACATATGGGTCATTCCATCAGTTGGTGCTAGCCTTTCTCAATCACTTTCAACTACCCATTAGTTATGATGTTGGCCTTGAAATTTTGTCAACTTTACACCAAAATATTGACAGTCACATCTCAGACCATATCCAGGAATGGTGTAGGCGAAGGCAGTTGGTTAAGACTCCTATACCCCTGACCTTTCTTCTAGAATGGTTCCTAAAGTCTTTACACGCTCCTATTTCAAAGGACGTTTCTACTTCTGGGGTCTTCAGTGAGGAAGAAGCCATCCTTAGAGCCCATCAATTTTATTTGATCTATGCTCAGTCTGGGATGTTATACCACCTTCTTTCAGACACACCACGAACAAATAACGATCCTAGCCAAACTCCCGGACCTCATGCCGATGGCATTGTAGTGTCCACCAATGTAAATCCAACGGACTCATAAACGAATTCTGCTGGAGGGTCAGCCTCATCTGGATCCTCCAAACCCACCCAATCGGTGGATGTACATTCCGTGAAATCATCGAAGAACCCAAATGGTGACCAGCAACCAGATGGGAATAAAAGGAAAGGACGAAATAATCATAAGGGTGGGAAGAATAATAATAATAAACCCAAGGACAAAGATAATAATGGGAAACAAAATGATAATGCTGGAGAGGGCAGGAAAGAGAAGCGTAAGGTGAAGTTTCCTTGTAAACTTTGTACCGATGACCACCTCACCCACTTGTGCCCCAAACTTGCGGAGGCTACGAGGCTTTTAAATCTATCGCTCATTGTGCTGACGAATCCATTCCCACACAACCAGCACTTAGCCTCAAGTTTCTCGAGCACCGGAAATGCGCCTAGTGGAAGTCAAAATCCAGCATCGTAATATGGTGATCGTGTTTGCATCAATATGGTCGACCAGAAAATTGATATAGCCACCCGCTCTCGAGATTATAGCTCTTCCAAATCTAGTACCAGCCTAGAATATCCTCCTCCACCCCCGGAGACAAACTTACAGATCGAGAAACCAGAGCCACCGCCTCATATTCCGAAAGGAGCAATCAAGCACTCTACCCACAACCCTAATGCTAGAGTCGCCCAAAAATATTCTATTGTTGAATATCTAGGCCAAACCCCTTATGCAATGTCGGCTTTGGAGGTACTCCAGACATGTCCATCATAGAGGAATGCCTTACTCTCTGCCTTAGGAGCTCTAGAGCCTAGTGGCTCAAAAGTCATCAAGTTTGATGTCACAGACGCGAAGCCTCTCTTACCCTACCATGTGGCTTCTCAAATCCATGTGGAGTATTCCAAGTATACTATCAAATGAGCGGTCATTGATGAAGGTGCTGCCACTTGCATGATGCCGCTGGTTTGTTGGAAATCTATCGGTTCTCTGACCCTTTCCAAGTCATCGAACATGTTGACTACATTTGATAGTTATTCCTTCTGCCCTCATGGTATTCTCCCCGCCTTTCCGGTCCAGTTAGGTGGGAAGATAGTAGAGGTGGAAGTAGAGGTAGTGGATGCACCTCTTGATTATAACTTGTTACTAGGTTGCAATTGGACCTATTATATGGTCATTGTCATATCGTCCATTTTCCGTGTGCTTTTTTTTCCTCATCAGGGGGAGATCGTGATGATCGACCAATTATCCTTTGCATACTCTAGTCCTAACACATCTGTTGGACTGTCGATCCCTGTGATCGACAATTCTCAACTAGAAACTGAGAATATCGGTGTCAGAATGTATTCTTCCCTCATGGGTACTTTCAATTTCTCGACACCGATTCACCACATTTACGCCATGTCTAGTAGGCCTGCTTTAGCAGAGAGGTCCATTCCTTTCCGCACTTCCTATTTTAGTGATCCTTGGACCTTACCTTCTTTGACTTCGTCGATTGAAGGTGAGTTGCATGTTGGCATGGCTATGCCACTATCTACAACGAAGATTGTGTATCAAGATATCCTTGACTCTTCCGCCGATCCCGATCCCGTTACCTCACAGACGGACAAGGAGGATCCCATTCTTAGGTCCATACGGGCCACTTCGTTATCTTGTTCACATGATTTCTTAGATGAGACTTTGCCTTCAAACGAAGCCATCCTCAAAGCCATGAATGTTTCCGAGAGACCTTGGGACGATATGAATCATCGATATTATTTTCTCTCGAGTCTTGAAAGAATCAAGGAAGATGACTTTCGATCTACCTTGAGTGAGATAGTCGGTCACGCCGTAGTTCCACTTGATACTCATGGCATTTATGCCAAAGGAAATGTGGCAAGTATTTCTCCTATCGTCTCGATCGATATCTCTCATACCCCTAGCAAAATTGAGAACACAAATATAGGTGCAGATTGTTCGCCAGAAGAGATTTTGATCTACGCCAACCTCTTCAAATAATTTCAAGATGTATTCACTTGGTCATATGAAGAGATGCCAGGGATCGATCCTCGCATTATCGAACATGAAATTAAAACTTATCCAGATGCTAAACCTGTTTGACAATGTCTTAGAGCTATTAATCCTAGGAAGTCCCCTGCTATTAAGGAAGAGGTGGAGAAGCTACTTAATGTCAGCTTCATCTACCTGGTTCTCTTGACCGAATGGGTATCCAACCCCGTTCCTGTGAATAAAAAGCAAGGAACCATCTATGTGTGTATGGAATTTCGTGACGTGAACAAAGCTTGTCCTAAAGATAACTTCCCCATGACTTTCATTGATTAGATTCTCGATGAGTGTGCGGGAAGTGAAATATTTTCCTTTATGGATGGATTTTCAAGATATAACCAAATCCAGATCAAACCTAAGGACCAACACAAGATGACATTTATATGTCCTTGGGGTACTTTTGCATACCGGAAAATGCCTTTCGGCCTGAAAAATGCCGGAGAACCCTTCCAACGCGCCATGACTTTCTCTTTTAACGATATCAAACATACAGTCGAAGCTTACCTCGATGATCTTGCTTCTCACTCTTGCAAGAGAGTGGATCATGTCACACACCTTCGGTTGGTTTTTGAAAGATGTTGTTACTATAGAATCCAGTTAAACCCTCACAAATGCATCTTTTGTGTTAGGTCTGGCCATCTCTTAGTATTTTTAGTTTCCAAGACTGGGATATGGTATATCCTCTTAAGGTTGAGGCAGTACTTCAATTACCTCCCCTGTGCATGATTAGACAACTTCAAGGTTTACAGGGGAAAGCTAACTTTCTGTGTCGGTTTATAATGAATTATGCCAATATCACTAAGGGTTTCATGCGCCTGCTGAAGAAAGACACCCCGTTTATTTGGGATGAGTGATCCTAGGAGTCTTTCGATGCCTTAAAGAAAGCCTTGGTATCGGTTCCTCTACTGAAATCTCCTGATTACAGTAGATATTAATTGTTATATATTTTTGCGTCCCAAGAGATGAATGGTATGGTTCTAGTTTAGGAAGATGATGAGCTCCATGACATTATCTACTATCTCAGTCAAAATTTAGTTGGTCTTGATCTTAATTACTCTCATGTTGAAAAGATAGCTTTGGTTGTCGTTCATGTAGTCCCATGTTTACAACACTATATATTGCTTTGCAAAACTACTGTAGTCACGGATGTTAATCCATTTCAATACATCGTCACTAGGCATATCATAGGCAGGAAATATAATAAATGGATTGTCATCTTACAAGAATTTGATCTCGACTTTGCTTCAGCCAAGTCCAAGAAGCCACTAGTTTTTGCAGAGTTAATATCCGATTTCCCATTATTAGACGAGGATGTTATCCATGTCGATTCGTTTGCAGACAAACACATTTTCCTTGTCTCGTCGTCTAACCCCTGGTATGGAGACATTGTTTTATATCTTCAAACCTTGAATTTCGCTCAACATCTCTCATGATATGATCGACGACGAGTTAGATACCAAGCCAAAAAGTATACCATTGTCGGTGACACTTTATATTGCCGAGGAATAGATAGTATCTTACGTCGTTTCTTAACTCACGAGGAAGCCGATTTAGTCCTAAATGACTGCCACAAAGGGGCTTGTGCTGGTCACCTATCCGGGCTTGTGACAACCTAAAAAATCTCGCGAGTCGGTTACTTCTAGCCCACCATATTTAAATATTTCATTGAAGCGATTAAGAAGTGTCACCCCTGCCAGGTGTTCACTCGGAAAATCCAGTCGCACCCGGCCCCTCTTCACCCAGTCATTACCATCAGTCCCTTCACCAAGTGGGGGGTAGATTTCATAGATTGCAACCCAACTTTGGCTAGGGGGAATCAACACATTATCATGGCCATCGACTACTTTACCAAGTGGGACGAAGCCATGCCTACCATGAAATCCGATGGGAAGAGTGCAGCTTTCCTCGTTTTCAACCAAATTATCGCCCAGTTCGGTATCCCAAGTGAGATTGTCACTGATCATGGAAGTCACTTTCAAAATGAAATGATGGTAGAAATAGTTTCTAAGCTAGGGTTTAGACATGGTCACTCATCTCCTTATTACCCCCAGACAAATGGGCAAGTAGAGGTCGTCAACAAGTCTCTCAAGACCATTTTGCAAAACACTGTCAGTCAGAGTAATTCCAATTGACACATCATGCTGTATCCCGCGCTTTGGGAATAATGAACCTCGGTTAAGACTGCCACCGGTTTTTCCCCTTTTCAGTTAGTGCACGGTGTGGAGTCGATACTTCCCATTGAATGTGAAATCCCTTCTCTCAAATTGGCAGTCGAGCTCCTACCTGACACTTCAGATTTAGAGTGACGCCTGGTGAACCTAGAGAGTCTTGACAAGCAGCGTCGAGACACCTTTACGACTATCGAGGAAAAAAAATGTGTCAAGGTTCAGTACGACAAGTCTATTTGTCCCCGCTTGTATACCGAGGGTGACTTGGTCCTTTTGTATGACCAAGCCAAAGAACCGCTAGGGGCAGGAAATTTAAATCCATGTGGCATGGTCCTTATATCGTGCGACGTGTTCTAGAAAAAGGAGCCTATGAATTGGAAGATTATGAAGGGAAGAAATTGGCCAAGCCCAAAAATGGGCTCTTCTTGAAAAATTATTACGCTTGAGCCCTGGGCTTGAGCGAAACCCTTTGTATACTAATGTAAATTTAGTGTATATACATATTTTTATTTTTGTCTTCAGCTTGCTTATCGAGTTTTCCCTTTTGGTTGGCAGATGTCAATGGAGTCTTCGGTCTACCTAGGATTCACAGATGGAGCTAGTCGTCATACACGGAACTTGTCTTCCTCCGCTTCGGTGATTTACTCACCCGAGGGTCTACTGGTCTCTTCAGGTGGCGTATGCCTAGGGCCATCCACGAACAATGTGGCCGAATATAGCGCCATCATAGAACTTTTGCGCGATGCTATTCGCTCTCTAGAGGTTCAGCTGGATTCTCAGTTAATCGTATGTCAGTTGAACAACCATTACCATGTGTGTGATCTAACGTTACTCCGTCGATTCCTACGGGTACATCTTTTAGAACGACAATTTGATTTTATTACATACTTCCACATTCCTAGACGTTCTAATAATATATCCGATGCCTACGCTAATTATGTTTTAGATTGGCATTTGTCACATTAATAAAGCAAGAAAGACCATTAAATCAATGTACACATTGTAAGATATGAGTAAAGCCAAAGATCCCTATTTATATATTTCTAAAAAATATGGTGTTTATATTACAAAAATTGGGGCTAAAACCCTCAAAATACATATATAGTCGATATACATGTCCCATGACATCTACGCCTGTGGCGCTGGATGTGTATCATGATAGAAAACCATAGCGTTTGCGAGACGTCGAAAGAGTCATACCCATGCTCTACGTACACCGACAACCTGCCGCTGCATGGCTTCAGGTAGATCTTCCACCTGAACCATAGGAATCCTCTGTGTCAAATAAGATAGGTTGCCCTGCACGTTTTGAAGGACTCTCTCCGCTTCTCCTCCCACTGCCTCATCTCCCCGATGCCTCTACCTATGTCATAGGAATCCCTCTGGTTGTTGCGGACCCACATCTGAAATTGTACATGTATCAAATTAATAACACCATCCAAAAATATTTTTTGTCCTCTTTAATACAAAAATACAAAAAAAATGAAATATATAAAAACTTTTACCTATGGCGCCGTAGGCATCTCCTAGTGGAAGTGACATATCAAGATCTCTTCTGAAATCGATTCTTGCGTAAGGATAGTCGTCGAGAGCTATGATTTGTCTCTGCTACCAGAAGAAAAAATCATCATTGTAGGGTGTCACCACCCTACCTCCCCCCTTCCGTTTCATGACCTCGATCCATTGCGCCATAGCTGGATCACATGGTCCTCTAGGAATGATATCCACTCTAGGTCCCAGACCTGGGACTCGCTCAAAAAAGAAGCTGCAAAGGACAAAGGAAAACCTGGAGTTTCTCTTAGCCGCCTGCTTGCACTCTGTCAACTGACATTTCATATTGGTCAGTAGTAAGGTACACCAATCATAGACGGTGGGTCTCGCACACTCCAGTGCATAAAACATAAGCGGTCTCGATGCTTGATGCAGCGAGGCTGATCCTATGATCCTGGTAAGCACGAGAACAATAATATTCAGGCTGAGGTTACCTATATCCCGGATAGGGATTTGACTTACCACCATGGGAGTCCCTGCAACACAATGGGCCTCGATGTGTTCTTAGAACTTCATCCCACTCCCTGCCCCGCGTGACTTGAGGTCCACAACCTCTCCTTGGCGTGAAAGTCCTGTCAAGAAGTAGATGTCCTCTACTTCGATCCTCAATGGTTGTCCATCAAGGATAAAGCTCTCGCTATTCGAATCCCAATAGCCCACCAACATTTCCAACAACCTCACTTGGGCCCTCATTCCTTTGAGAGCCCCAAACTTGTATAAAACACATATTTTTAAAGCCGCTTGAGCCACTGGATCTCGATCCACTACTGCATCTACCTCCTCATGCTCTCGCTCTCTCCATTCCAACACCATCCTGCAAAAAACCAAATCATTTTTGAGTTAGAAACATCTTTTTTTGCCTTTTGCCCAGGTATACACGGTTTATTTACAAACAGTCATGGGTAGGACCTTATATACGCCCCCTGTGGTTCACATATGGGTGTATAACTAGTCGTATACGTGACCTATTCATAGAAACCCATGTATACCGAAAAACCCAAATTGCGCCCTTAAAAACTAACAAAATAGAACCTAACTCAAAATTGTAAACCACTGAATTTGAAGAAGATGGGTGAAGAGTTACCTGGTCCAGATGGTGTGTGATTACGTTGCCTATTGCTCCTGCAATCGCCATTTGAATTATGGAGGTGTTTTAGTCCAACTTGCACTATTTGGGTAAAAATGAAAATGATACAGTAAATTTTGATTTTATTACTATTTATAAGCCATTTTTACCCACTTAATATAGTTTTATACTATTGTTTTGTCTAATGGACTAATTCAAGAATGGTTTTAAGCTGGTTTTTGTAGTTTCGACTCAATTTTCTTGCAGATTTCAACATCATAGTTGGTCGTTCGTCTCCTCGAGAAGGTATATTCATAACCTAGAATATAATATAGGTATCTACTCCAGCATGCAATTGTTTTGCATTATCATTCGACTATCGCTTTTACGCCTTATGTACGAACCCATTTATTGCGATGCATAAACCTCCATCTGCTATTAATAGCATCGTTAATAAATGGTAGAGACTTACCAAACATGGGTACCCTAGTTGGAAACTCTTTGTCATTTGGCGCCCATGCCGAGTTTTTCCTTAGGACCAAGAGTCCATTATAATTCAATACAATGAGCCTCACTTCTTGTTCATGCACACACGACCTTATTACCCGCGGACTCCCAATAACGAGACTTAGTTAAGCTCTTTTCCGACTCATCCAAAAACTGAAAGGATCGCCAAGTGATTTGTCCCTTTCACACTCGTTAAAATTGAATTTGAAAGATCATGAGTCCTAGTTAAGCTCTTTTCCGACTCGCTATCAAAAATAGAAAATATTTCCGAGTGAACTTGTCTTTTTCACTCTCATAAATTGGATTTGAAAAGACATCTATTTGGCACAAGTTTACCCCTTTTTCACACCAAGTAGACTAAAAGATATAAAAAAGGACATTTTTTGGCATTAAGTTGTGATTTCATCTCATGCCCTCGCTTGTTGTATTGAGCCTTTAGACGGTTATCACTTTGCATTATAAACCGATGCCTAAGTAGTTTGCATCCTCAACCAAGCAGAGCCTTGTTTTTATCCCTCGCAATTTGACACCCTATACCCTGGAGGGAACATCACCCCGAGTGTCCATCTCCCGCATGCATTTCCTTGCATTGAGCATAGGTACGTTCCACTGCTAGAACTAGTTTTGCTTACTTGCTACACTCGTTCCCTCCTCTATATCATAGCATTCATTTTTATGAAAAACCAAAAAAAATACGGGCGGGAAGGGAATACTATATTGTAATTGGAAGCAGTCATGTCTCCTTTGAACAAAGCACAAAGTTATTGAGTCCTTGTCTCATCATAATTTTGGGTTTATCATGGCCTTAGGAAGCTGATCTCGCTAAAGAGTTTTCTCTACTGACTGGTTACTCTTCCAATCCCTATAGAGAACGTTATTGATGCCTCCTGCATCGAATTTTCACATCATTGAGTCCATGCTTCTGTATTTCACCATATGTCTCTTGCTCTTGTTCAAAGGAATTCTATCAAGCTATGTCAACCACTCCTTAGAAATCTTGACTATGCATGTTGGACATACCCTCAGTTTGTCTCAGAATCACATGATACTATGGTCTTATCATGCACCCTGACCCTACTTTCATCATTTGTAGGTCACCTTGAACCCAACAATCGACATTGGTCATTGACTGGATGGTTTCCCTTGTGTTCGACGACAAGACCTCTATTCACACTTTGGGATTCGTGCAATGTCTTGGATACCATTATCCTTATTAGTGGTTTCCTCGCCTTTGTCAGCAGTTTTTCATCATTAGTTACTATTCAGAGGGTCCTTTTCGTGTACCACTTGCATTTGGCACATGCGAAAGATGCACAGGGTCGTTGGTTCATGAACATGTTCTTCGTCCAATCTCCACCAAATCATGAAGCTCCTTCTTTGTTCCTCGTGTTGACTGATGAGAGATGCCTCAATGCTCTCCTTTCAGTGGGTCTCCTTCCATCAACTCCAGCTCATTTATTCTGGATATGGGACCTAGAGTTTTATGAGTACCTTGAGGCTTGTAGTCATTAGTGGCAGGCTCTCTCGCCATTGACAGATGTGAATACATTAATGTCTCCTGATCAATGGATCTCTCAAGTGTTTGACACCAACTCCTTTATTCACATTTGAAGAGATGCACTTGGTGCCTTGATACCTACTTTCATCATCGGTAGGTTGTCTCACATTTGTTAATGGTATACTTCAATGAACAGTAATCAAACAATGTCTCATCGTGTTCGACCTCAACTCATTTATTCATATGATGTAGACTTGCACCATTGGTGGATAGTGTAGAAGACTTGAAGACATCACTATGTGGCTGCAGCTTTCCTAAGGTGTTGTTTCCATTTCATTGAACCAATACCTATTTGACTTCAGTGATCATGGGAGATCATATTGTACTCTATGGTATACAGATATCTTCAGATTCATTTTTGAGACTCGTTTCACTGGGCCTTGTTTGTGACTATGACAACTTTTGGTATACAACCACATTTGTATTTGCCTATTCATGGCCATGAACACTTGTTTGGTATATTTTTCACATGGATCTGCATTGTATTCTTGGCAACCATGTATGCAAAGTCAATACATAATGTAATGAGCAATTGAGTTCATCCAACTGGTTTTCTACCACTCCACTTCTGGGTTATTTATAATGTATTTCGGTCATCGAAGATACTCCTCTGATCTCACACATTAGGGGGCATCTGTTATAGCAAGATTTGCCTCACCATTTCTATCTTGCATAGAGAGCCTTTTTCCATTCCCATGTGTAGGATTTTTATCCCTTTTTGATGAATCCAGAGCTAAAAATATACATTTTTCCACACATACACTCCCTATCAATTATACAAGATGAGTATACTCTTGCTGCTCCACTACAACTCATGTATATCGGGATTTGTGCCAGAAAATACAAAATGAGGTCGTGTTTCCATGTCATGACAGAAGATCTCTGATCCTTGGCCTTCCATATACTGGAAACGTTTCGACTCGGCCCTTCAGTTGCATTATGAATGCTATAAGAGCACAATTTTGAGCTATCGAAAAGAAGAGAAAGCATTCAACTTTGAGAGAAAAGTTACTCTAGAGAAATTACTTCATATTGAGTCTACATCCCTTTGTCCCTCAAGTCTGAACACAGTGTTCAGCCCCCAATATATTCCCTTATTGTTGAGAGGCTCTCCTTGCCTCTTTCCTATGAGCTTGCCTTTGGTGGAGGATTGAAGTGGTGGGGACCCATAAGGAACTTGGTTTCTTGGTTTTGAACCGTGCCGACACGGAAGTATGTAATGTTGAAACTTCTGCTGATCAATTATTAATAGAAATAATCCTTTCCCGTCCTATTGGTATCTTGCAAATATATGATTATTATCCATGGGCGTGTTTGTAATGTTTATTAATGGATTATTCTATCTGATGTGCTAACCCATTTTATATCATCACTATATACTTGCTTTGCTTGTTTGTTGAGAACTTCTTGCAGGTATAAAGCTCTGGGTCAAAGTGCTCAACAGTGGAACATCATCAAACATTGGATCGAGGTAAGCCTCTTTCTTGTATTGCACATTAGTTTATATAGCATATGTTGGAATTGAGTTGATTTCTGTAGTCATACCTATCTGTTGTGGTTTACCCTTAGCCATAAAGAGTTTTTCCCTTGTAACATACAGGTTGAGGTACACGTTGGTGCATGGTTGATGCACTTGTTTATGGTACATGATGATTACATGTTGTTTGGTACAGGTTGGTGCATGGTTGATGCACTTGTTTATGGTACAGGTTGATTACAAGTTGATTGGTACATGTTTACAACAATATATATCATAGTGATAGTGTGACAATGGTTCCATCATTCTACTTATATTTCAGGGAGGTTGGATGGGGCAAGTACAAGTGGTTGTAGCCACCTTCCGATTGTAGCTAGAGAACATAGCGGGTTGTAGCCTCCTTCTGGTTGTAGCCAGAGAATTGGGGAGTTGGGGCTTCCCTCAAGTTGCAGCCTGAGAAACTAGGGGGTTGGAGCCTCCTTCCAGTTGCAGCTGGAAAACAAAGGAAGTTGTTGCTTCCAATGAATGTATTTCTTAAAGACATAAAAGAAAAAATATTCTGTGGTTTTCTCCCACTTTGTGTTTCCACGTAAAAACATTGTTTTACTGTGTATGTGTATGATTGCTCATTTGTTCATTGTTTTTTTACTCTGCAACCATTGGATGATAATGCTACATTTATATAACACTTGCATTTTGTGGTTAAAAAGGATTGAATTATTCTATTACTGATTCACCCCCCGTCTTAGTAATCCAACAGTTGTGATATGCCTTCACCACAAATCTGTTTCCTACCAAATATTGTTTGAAATTTGTCATTGCATGCATGATGAATAAAATTTCCTTATTGTATATAGAATGGATTTTCTCCGAATCATTGAGCTTCCTACTCTAAAAAAAATGGAATGAACTCCCTGCGTCAAAACTGCTCCAATTCCCACTCCTGATGCATCACACTCTAGAACAAAAGGTTGTGAAAATCGGGAAGGGATAGAATAAGGCATGTGCTCATAACCTCCTTCATTATCTTGAATCTGTGTTGTGATTCCTCGATCCAGTGAAAATCACCCTTCTTCGTCAGATCAATGAGTGGCGCTCCCAACTGTGAGAACCCCTTTACGAACTACCTGTAGTAAATGTACAACCCAAAGAATCCCTTCATCTCTGTGACGTTCTTGGGTGTTGGCCAATCCAAAATGGCCCTGATCTTCTCCTGATGTACCTTTACTCCCTATTTGTTGATGATGTGCCACAAGTACAAGATTTATCTCATACCAAAATCACACATGGATTCCTTGGAATATAATGATTGAGCTTTCATAATGCTCAGGACCTCCTCCAAGTGTGCCAAATGTTCATCCCAAGTCTTGTTGTATATTAGTATGTCGTTGAAGAATACCAAAAGGTACTTTCACAGTTGTCCTCTAAAAATGTGATTTATACAAGACTTGAATGTGGTTGGTGCATTGGTCAATCTGAAAGGCATGGCCAAGAACTAAAAGTGCCCAAAATGGCATAAATAAATTGTCTTCTCTATGTGCTTCTCTTTGATGTTGATTTAATGATAACATGAGCGCAGATCTATTTTTGTGAAGAAAAATTCCCCGTGTATCTCTTCCATCAAATCGTATATGCACAGAATGGGGTACCTATTCTTGATCGTCTTCTTATTAAGGTCCCGATAAAATATGCACATCCTTAGTGTGCCATCCTTCTTTAGTACCAATACAATTGAAGAAGTGAAAGGACTCGTGTCAGGCCTGATGTGCCCCATCACAATCAATTCATTGATTTCCTTCTCAATCTCGTCCTTGAATCTTTTAGGGTGTCTATAAGGTGCGATGATCACTAATGTTTCCCCTGCCTCTAGCTCAATATTATGCTCAAACTCTCTGTCTGGTGGTCTCCCTGGTGGTATCAGTCCAAGTATTGGCTCATACTGACTCAGAAGTTCCATGATATATGGATGATATTTCACTCTTCCATCTGAATATCTCTTGGTGGTAATGAGGCACTCGATGACATATGTTACATCACCATGTTGAAATATCCTCTCCATCCTCTTTGCTGAAACTGCCTAGGGTGTTCCTGTAGACATGCCACTCAAAACTAACATCGACCCATTGGTTTCCCAGAAACTCATAGTCAAGGTATGGTAGTTGAACCTAATCTGTCCCAGTGAATATAACCACTAAACGCCCAATACTGCATCTGTGTATGATAATTCAACTACATAGAATGCATCTGTCAGTGTGTAGTTTCCTAGCTTGACCTCTAGGTTTGGAACCATATCCAAACATGTCATGGTATACCCATTTGCCACAACTACTATAAACCCCTCAAACTCCTCAATGTGTATCCCCCTCTGGGTTACTAAGGATGCATCTATGAAGTTATGGGTTTCCCCACTATCTACCAATGTTGTGATGTGTTGTCCCTATATGAGACCCTTGAGTCTGATAGTGTTATACCTGGGTACTCCTGAAAGGGTCTATATGGTACCCCCTATTGTAATCATTCGAGGGTTTATCTCCCCCCTCACTGGTAGTTCTATCTGTGGCTGGGGTTTCTTTGGAGGCTTCTCTGGCTCCTGTGCATGCTCCTCCTTTGAGTCACTGCTCATTGCTGATTTGATCTCCTCCTCCTCCTCCTCACTTTATGACTCCACCTTAATGTAGTGGATCTATCCATTTCCCATGAATTTATGGCCTAGGACCCACATGTCTCTACAAGTGAAGAAAAGCTTCTTTCTCATCAAATCCCTCCCAGTCTCATCATCTATTTTTTTTTTTCCTTTCCAGTCCCTTTGAGGATTCCTTTGATCCTTATCTCTATGTGGTATGAAGTGTTTGGTGAAGGTCTTATGTTTATGCGTTGAGCCCCCATGTCTCTAGTGTGCATGATATAATACTGTAGGGTGTGAGGCTTAAAATAATTAACCAAACTTCTCAATGGATTTGTTAATGCCTCAATGAAAAGTATCACCAACTGGTGCTCAGATATGTCAGAAACTGCAACTGCTTTCCGCTGAAAATCTATGATGAAGGCCTTGATTGATCCAGTTTTCCTCAACTGTTTAAAATCCCTAAAACGGAGCTCCAGATACCTCCTATCAAACTTCTCCATCAAATGCTTGGTGAACTCCAAGTGGGATGTGATGTACCTGTGACCCAAGGTCACCAGCCCATGGTACCACCACTTGTGGGCTTCCCCCTCCAAATGCAATGGTAGCGAAATGGATCGCCTTTGACTTTGGCATATGATTGATATTGAAATATGTGTCAATATTTTTCACCCATTATTGAGTGGAACAATTAGTTGAACCATCGAAAGAGGGGATTTTCAATTTCCCGACTTTCCTGATAAAATCTATGTTTTGTGGTTGCATGTTTCCCCTCTGTGCCTCTCCGGGCCTCTTTTGATAATGGATTGAACAATATCCCATTAGGCTCATGTCTCCATGAAACTATGGACCTTATGCCAAGTAGTATCTCCTGTCATCTGTAAAGGGATCTGCTGGCCTTATATGCCCCTATCCCGGCTGCCCTTGTCTTGGTTGTCCATGTCCTGGCTGTCCCACTGGCTTTCTTGTCTTAAACTGTGGGAATAGAGGTCTGGGTATCCTCCTTGTTGAAGTGTAGATACATGTGGGTGTCATATTTCCACTTGTACCTTCTACATTCCCACTAGAGCCACTTTCTCCACCTCCTTCGTGTCCTGTATGACCAAGCGCCCTTTTCTATGCTAGCACCAATCATGATCATGTCGTTCTGTATGATCTGGGAGTTAAGTGATATATGTGCTATGGAATTCTACATCTCTTGTTGTCCTCTGGCTAGGTCATTCAATATGGCCCTGGTACTGTCAAAAGGTGGATATGAGACGCCCACTTCCCTCCGGGTAGTCATCTCCATGACCCATCTCTCTCTCATCCTCTACCTCTACACTAATGTGGTCTTTGTACTTAGTTTTAGCCTCATAACCTGAACTGATGTGGAAGGGGTTGTAACCCTTCTATTTCAGTCTCGTTTTTCCTTACTGTGGCCCCTATGGTAATGTACGTACTCATCTCTGATGTGACCCCTACATGATGAATGAATTTCCCCTGTTCCCAAAATCATGGAGTCATGCATTATGCTTCTTCATAGGTTGGCAGGAAGAAGGATTTGATACCACTGAAATATCCCAAATCCCTTAGATCTGGATATTTACTGCTACGCTAGTGATCTCGCTACAGATATGATAGTCTAGGGGTTTCTAGATGTGTTTTTAAAGGTTTCTAATTGCGGTTTTGTGGTGTTTATATGTTTATAACATGAATGTAATTGTTTTGGAACCAAGAGCAACTCAAAAGATTCTATTAAGTAAAATAATGAGAAATACAATATTACATGAGAAAAATAAAGGAAATAACCTCAACTATATCTTGTAGAGAATGATCTTAGCTGGAATATAATGAAAATCAGTAAATAAAATACCTAGAACAATAGAGATAGGTATATCTATGGTCATCAATGAATATCCAATGCATGCGAGGATGAATCTGTTGCATGCAACCAAAAAATACGTACAACAACTGTTGTTGGAAACTGGAAAACTCGCCCCAGTGACTATACTCGTCCAATCAACCTAAAAACTGCCTTATAATGGTCATACTGCTACCTAAGAGCCTTTCCTTGACTATCGTCTTTAATATCTGACCACTACCGATCTATCTGAATCCCGAATAAACTCCCTTGGGGTTTGCACACTTCCTCAATCCCACTGTCACACCCTGGATGATATGAACACTGAAATATGACTATGTTTGTCTCAATGAGTTCACATAATCCCCTTTGTGCTAGGTCAAAAGGGAATTGTAATACCTGACTTAGTTATCCCTCTAGAACCCTCACTGAGTATCCTCAAGAGTTGCACACTTCCTGGCTAGAAATCACACTCTAGGAGATTCCTCTATCAGGATAGACTAATACCAGTCTCAAAATATGCACCCCGGTTTCCTCTCCAATGGGTTGGAAGGGATCGACTGGATCTTCCTTGGATAGGTCTAGCTACCTCAAGAAGTCTCCTAAAACCCTCATGCCCTCACCTACTGAATGCATAATGGATAAACTAGATCTGTATGCTACTGCTAAATATCAATAAAGAATTTAGATGGTACTTCTGATGGCTAGGGTGTGTCTCTTAACAATGAAACTGATCTATGGTGGTGGTTTCCTCCAAAAACCTACAAAACAATTGAGATCAACTTCCTCTCCTCTAGAACTTGTTTCTCAAATCAATAATTGTCAATAATGAGGAATTAGGTCGAATTCACCCCCTTTATACCTCCTCAGTCTAATTCTTCATTGAAATGCATAGATCAAGTGAATTTTCCCTAAGTTATGATTTATTATTCACTTAAGTCACTTAGACCCCCTTTTTAGTCTAATTAGACATTCACTTTATCAATTACTCACTTTTCTCTTTTGATGTCTCTTTTTGGTTAGACTTTGATGCGCTGACATTCAATAGAGAAATTGTTCCCCTCTGTGCTTGAGTATAGTCTACGAGAACTGGTATACTACTAAGTCGCTCCTTGTTGGGGTCATCATTGGGGAAGGGACATCACACAATTGTTGTGTAACTTGCATGCAAACCTCCACTCTCTCATTATCCATGCCTTTAAATGTTGCAACTTGGTAATAGACACTTTTTTCATTGAAATTTATAGACTCTCAACTCCACACATTATAATGAGTGAGTGCCAACTCATAGAGAATAATGAAAAAATCATTGAATTAAGTGATTTTATATTTTTTTAAAGAAAGAATCAATAGAAGGATGACAAAATTAGTGATTTTAAGGAATTTTTTTTATTGGAAGAATGGATATCAATCATATAGTATAATACCATCAAATAGTATTCGTGATATTATAATACTAGTACAGAGTATAGTGTTATGTTTGGTTCATTACCAAGTTTTACCTCACACCCCAAGTCTCATTGGGATTTAGCTTTTCATTTTAATTTCCGCATTTCAATTAACAATAGGAGTTCCAAGCATTTCAATTAATAGGTAAG
>ML823766.1:100465-131005 GCA_009831015.1 Picea engelmannii
ATATTTTCATATTAATCATCTATATCCTTTTCTTCGCCATCGTTATGTTGTGTTATTTTTTCAGAGCCTTCGCAGGAAATAGACGCAGGACATTTCGGATGTTGGCAGTATCCGTGCTCAAAGACCAGGGATTGCCCTTTTGAGGATTATTGTGTATACGATCGTCTCTGTTGTAGTTTACCCCCCGAGAAGCTGCGGGATGGGCAGCAGCTGCCATAAACGAGTTTCCACTTTTATGCTGCGATTCACCCCCGCTGAAGCTGTCGGATATATATCAATAATTTGTGTCGGTGTTCTTTTGCACTTGCATTTCATTTTTAATTTTATGTTATAATAAATTCGATGATAATATATAATAATGTTATTGTAAATAGGATTTCATTTGTGGATTCACCTACTTATTTGATTTGTTTTAATTGCTTTGTGTTGTTGAGATGATGGAAAAATTGTTGAAAACTAGAAACTAAAATCAAACTATTTGATTGAGACTTGACTTATGCACACATTAAGTGAATTCAATGTGAAGTCAATTGTAGTGATCATAATGTAACACTTCATAGCGTATCCCATTTTAAGCTAAAACACCTAAACTAAAATATAGAAACAAACACACATCGGTGAGGCTACGCTCATTTCTATATTGAATGAAGATTGATTACATAATTATATAGGAAAGTAACCTACTTAGTCGGTTACATGCAAATCACAGACAACTAGACTCCACAGATAGTGAAGTAGACTTCAACTAGGAAGTGACTCTTACTCCATTATTTCCAAGTCTCCCCCTTAATGGAGAATGGATTGACTTCTACACCTAACATCTCCCTAAACAACTCAAACTTAATCTTTCCAAGAGGCTTAGTGAAAATATCAGCAACATTTTCACTAGTATTACAATACATAAGAGCTATTTCATTTGACTGCAACTTTTCTCTAACAAAATGAAGCTGAGCTTCAACATGCTTTGTCCTTGCATGAAAAATCAGATTCTTTTCAATATTGATTGAACTTTGATTATCACATTTGATCGTTGTAGGTTCCTTTCGTTCTTTTCCAACATCTTGAAGAAGTCTTCTTAACCAAACAACTTCACAAGTTGTTTCACACAAGGCTTTTTATTCTGCTTCAGTAGAAGACAAAGATACAGTAGGGTGTTTTTTACTGCTCCATGAAACAACCCCGGATCCAATGCCAAACACATATCCAGTGGTTGATCTTCGATCATCCGGATTGCTAGCCCAATCAGAATCTGAGTAACCTGTCAACTCAACATCAGATGCATCACTATATTTAATACCATAATCAAGTGTTCCTTTTAGATACCCGAGTACCACCGTTGCTGCATTCCAATGGCTTTCATGAGGTTTCGCCATAAACTGACTTAACACACTCACATAATATGCAATATCAGGTCTGGTTATGGTGAGATAATTCAAACTACCCACCATTTGTCTATACACAGTGCCATTCACCTCCTTCGAACCATCATCACAAGAAAGTTTCACATTCTGTTGCATGGGAACAATAGAAGACTTACACTAATCCATTTTAAATCTCTTAAGTACTTCTCTGATATACTTACTTTGACAAACAAAAGTTTGGCCTGCATTTCTCCAAACTTCAAGACCTAGGCAGTAATGTAACTCACCAAGATCTTTCATTTCAAAAACTTTTGACAAGTGCTCCTTGATTTCATCAATTAATTTCTCTGCATTTCCTGTAATTATCAAATCATCAACATATAAGGAAATCAATACTATATATCCCTGCTCATCAAATTTGGTATACATATTTGGATCACTCTTGCTCCTCATAAAACCCTGTTGAAGAAAGAAAGAGTCTATCTTCTCATGCCATGACCTAGGTGTCTGTTTTAGTCCATACAATGCTTTCTTTAACTTACACACTAAGTGTTCTTGCCCTTTTTCCACAAACCCTTCAGGTTGAGTAAGGTAAACCTCTTCCTTTAACTCACCATTCAAAAATGCAGATTTAACATCTAACTGGTGTAGCTTCCAATGGTACTTTGTAACTAAAGAAATTAACATTCTGATAGTATTCAAGTAGTTACTGGTGCAAATGTTTCAGCATAATCAATAACTTATGTTTGTGGATACCCCTTTTCCACCAGTCTAGCCTTATATTTATCTATACTACCATCTGATTTAAACTTGGGTTTGTATATCCATTTGCATCCAATGGGCTTCTTATGTTTAGGCAATTCAGTCAATTCCCAAGTACTGTTTTTCATTATAGATTCATATTCTTCCTCCATTGCATTTCGCCATTCATCATGTTCATTTGCTTCATCAAAACTCATGGGTTCTATGACATTTGAAATTCTACTCATTAGGGCATAGTCTCTATACCTCTCAAGGAGCCAAACCTGCCGTGAAGATATTTTCAACCGATTATCTTCCTCCCCACTTTGTGAATATTTGGCTTCGTCTCTAGATGAATTGTTACTGCTTGAATTGTCCATATCACCGAGTCCTTCTTGTTGTTGTTGTTGCTATCACTGTGGTTGTGGTTGTTGCTTTTGTTGTTGCCGCAGCTACTCTTCTTTACTCCTTCATCAATAAGTCTATGCCATTCCTCATGAATGTTTTCGTCATGATTTCCTGCTTCCTGCTCATGGAAAAGTACATCTCTACTTGCAAATACTTTGTGAGTAACAGGATCAAACAATTTGTGTGCTTTGAATTCAGAAAAGTACCCAATGAAAATACATTTAATGGCTTTAACATCCAATTTCTTCCTATTCTCCTTTGGAATATGAGCAAAATCCTTACACCCAAATACTTTCAAATTATGAACTGCGGGTTTGGAACCATACAAGGATTCGAAAGGAATAACATTATCAAGACACCTTGTTGGACTTCTATTCTTTAAATAAACTGCGGTATTTATGGCTTCAACCCAAAATGCATTCGAGAGATTCTTACCTTTCATCATATTGTGTGCACATTCTACCAGGGTTTTGTTTTTCCTTTCAACGACTCTGTTCTGCTGTGGAGTGTGAGGTACTGTAAACTACTGTACTATTCCATGATCTTTGCAATATTTTTTGAAGTCCCTTGATTTATACTCTCCCCCTTGATCTGAACGGAGGACTTTGATGGATTTTCCTGTCTTCTTTTCCACCATGGTTCTAAATTCCTTAAAGTACTCGAAAACATCACTTTTTCGTCTAAGGAAGTAAACCTATGTGTATCTCATGCAATCATCAATAAATAACAAAAAGTAAAATGCACCTCCTAAAGACCTAGTCTACATAGGCCTGCAAACATCAGTATGCACAAGATCTAAAACATCTCTCTTTTTCCTGTCAGGATTAGAGGGGAATTCATCTATGTGAATCTTTCCTAATGCACATCCATCACACACAACATTCTCATTCTTTAACATGGGAAGTCCTTCAACCATACTCTTTTTCTGTAATAACAACAAATCAGGATGATTGATGTGTCCATACCTTTGATGCCAAAGAATCTTTGTTGGCATAGTTGCAGAAGTCAGTGCGTGATGTGCTTTGTTGGTAACATCAAGTTTTTATAGGCCTCATGCTCTGAATCTCGTTGCAATAGTTTTGAAATGGTCCATCAGATCCTTCACTATGCAATAATTCTTGAAGAACTCAACTTTCAAGTCCTGATCTGTAATGGTGGACACAAAGATCAAAATTTTCTTTATTCCTGGCACATAAACAACATTGCAAATGTGACGAACTGTACCATTTGACAATGTCACAGGAATGTCTCCATATCCCTTGATCTGATGAGCGCAGTCATCACCAAGATATATGCCGGCTCCATTCTATGTTTCTTTAAAATTAGTATACCACATCTTATTGCATGTCATATGTATTGATGCTTCAGAATCCACAAACTAGGCATCATAATCATCTGTTTCAGCAGATAAAGCAGCGTTAGACACAAACAACCTAAGATCTTGTGAATCAAAATTTGGGGGTTCATCAATATTTTTGGCACGGGGGCAGACCCAGGGTTCAACGCTACAACAACGCACCAACAAAACCATAACTACCGACCCTTTCGGCAACACCTGCGAAGAAGATAAAGTCTCACCTGAGGTAGAGGCAAGGGTGGTTGTAGGACTTAGGTGTCTGCAACCTTAGATGGGACATAGATCTGTGATTATAATACTTAATAGATCACTTAGCACCATTAGTTCATCATTATTTAACCAATATATACTCCGTAGAGGAAACAAAGCATCACAACATTCACTCTTATATAATGTAATTAATCACTTAGCATATATAAATGGATCAGATCTAGCAGATTCAAGCACTAAACACCTTTACCTATATCATATCTAACATCCAAATTCATCATAAGCACAAAGCATAAACAGATCTATCTATCTATATCAAGCACTTAACAGATAACACATAAATACATCAGAACATCGCACAGAGAAGAATAACACAGTATTTACGTGGTTCACCCCCACCCTAGGGCTACGTCCACTAACTCTTCTTCTTTATTAGCTTCAATCAGTCATCTACATGCACAGATCCACAAAAACCCTACTCCGCATAGGACAGGAGATCTGTGCCCACCTCGCCAGATCCTCCTTCCTCGAGCTAGGTCTAGCACAAAGCCTTTCACAGTCTGTTACAACCACTTGCACTTAGCTCTACAAGTTCTCACAGTATGCACAGAGCATCTACAAACCATACTTGCACTTTTTCACTTAGCTTGTCGACCCCCCTACTTATGTCACCTAGCTACTTATTTATACTTTACAAAATAGGCCTAAACATGGGTAAAACCATGGGCCGACATCCCATTCCTGTTACATATTCCCAAATCCCAAAAAGGACCCAAAAGGGGCCAAGATCCCCCGATCTCTGCTTCGTCTTGCGCTCTATCTTCGACAGGCTATCGAAGTCCCAAAATAGGTCAACATGACAAAGAATCTCCCAAAACTTGGTCAAAGGCCAACAAGCCCCCAACACTCACCCGTGACTCGTCCCGAGTCACTCTAGTCTGACTAGTTCTTCTTTGAATGCCTCGAGCTTGGCTCGAGCTACTTTGACTTGTTGTTGTGCTACGGCCTCCTATTCAATGAACTCTTGGTTGACTACATCGTTGATAGGTCCCTCTAGACGCTTTTCAGTTGTAGTGACAACCTGCTCTAGCTCTGTTCCTTAGACTTCTACCTCTATAAACACTTGATAAGCCTTGTCTTGTACGAGTTGGAGCCTCTGAGTTACTTCCATAACTCTGGTCTGGATAGTATGGATTTTCTGCTATGTAGTGTGCTTCTCTTGCGAGTGCTTCATTCTTTCCACAGTTGACAGGGACTTCAGCTGCGCCTGTATCGTTTCGGCTTGATACTTCGCCTCTTGGAGCTGCGACTCTAGTGCCTTCAATTCTAGGTTCTCCATGAGTTTTTCATAGGTCTGGGCACTGTGATCAATAAGTTGCTTGCATTCCAGGGTAAGAGCTTTTAGCCTTTCAACTGCGCTCTGGGCGGTTGCTTCTCTTTGGTCTCTTACATCTTGTGGGGTCTCAGGTACAGTGCGTAGCTCCAAATCTACTGTGCGTTGTTGTAGCTATTGGATGGCTTATGCGAGCTGGTTCACCTGTTGTGTAACTCGGTCTTCTGCCTTGATTTATAATATTGTCACAGAGCGAAGTGCTCTGTTGACCGCTTCTTTTACTTCAAGTTGCTCCACGAGCAACTGTTCCTTTTGTTGTTGTAGCTGTGCTTTTTCTTCATGAAACTTTGCTTGGAGATCAAGCTTTTCTTGTTCTGTAGCACTGCGTTTCTCTACGAGTACTCCTTGTACTTGTGTCAAATCCTGGGTGGCTTACTATGTTTCTTCATGTGCTCGTCAAAGGCGAGCTTTGACTGTATCAGCTAGGCGATGGAGTCGAGATGGCTCATCTCCCAATTTTGGTTCTCCCGGCGCAGTGGAGACTGTGCGAATGGACTGTAGGGCCTGATGTATCCCTTGGAGTTCAGTCTCAATTCGATCATACATCTCCTCTTGCTTTGCTTCTTGTTTTTATGCTATTTCCAGCGAAGCATCTTGTAGAGCTGCTATAAGGAAGTTGAAGTCATCGAAGGTTAGGACAGTCTGCATCTTGGTCATAGTGGCCTTCGATTTCTTCTTCGAGGAAGGTTTCGGAGGTGAACCTTTCCTCTTTTTCAGGGGATCAACCTAGTCTCCTTCCTTCTGTTCAAATTATTTTTCATTCAAATATTCGCCATCACCTCATTGCTCTTATGATATGGAAGCAGTCTTCACGAATGCGCTATATATCTCTTGGACCTCTTCGATATTCTTTGTTCTTCTAGGTTTGGGTGTATCCTGTGCAGTTTCTGGGCTGACGATGTCAGATATCTCTGCAGGGTCTGCTGGAATAAGGAGATCCATTGAACAGTCCTTAGTGATCTCCTCCAATTCCTCCTCCATCAAATTATAGTAGGATTGAAGTTGTTTCTTATGTTCATCGGCACATGCTGTGATGTAAATAAAATGTCGATCTACGTTGAACTTCATCAAAGGCCTGAACTGGTGTAGATTGTTTGGAGTCATGTGAGGCTCGGACTGTATGGCTATCTTCAGCTGATTGTAGTAGGTATTAAAAACAACATTTGACTGCCACTGTTTATTCATGTCGCTTGAGTACCACAGTGTACTAAACTTCGCGGCTAGCGGTTCAAAAGGCTCGATGTTCGGGAAGGTCGTACCTTCCGACATCTCCTAGGAAATAAAATCTATAAGGATCAAGATTCATCTGAAATGAAATTCATATCCTTGATCCTGTTCTTCTCTGCAGTCGAGTTCCAACTGGTTCACCAGGTACTTCGTCCAGTTCATCTGAAGGCCTTCCACGCACTTCCCTGCGAGGTCGACTAAAAAACCAGTGACTTGGGTAGGTCGGTTCTTTCTTACTAACTTCCCTGCAATCAAATGACAGGCGAGGCGCACTGTGCCACTCTGGATAGAAGCTACCTTGTAGCCTCACGTGCCCTTCTTGACATCGCCATAAGTGTCCTTGATATTCTGTGTTAGAGCGCGATCCATGGATTTTCCAGGGTAAAACTCCTATGGATCAGGTCCTTGCATACTCAAGCCCGTGATTCGATTGATCAAATTCAGATCAACCGTTATACGGTGTTTTAGCCACAAATATCCGCCATGGTAACAAGACAGCAACAACTTGACACATGCATTGACCTCCTGGTGTCTTATGAAGTGGGGAATCTTCATGACATTCAACAGGGTGGATTGTATGAGGTTCATAGTCCACGACTGGGGGATTATCTTCGAATTCTTCCCCTTAGTTCTGGTCAGGAACTTATGTGGGGCGAGCATGTTATAGACTTTGTGGTCTCCGAGGTTGAAGTCGCTAAACTTCAACGCTGCAATCTTATCTTGGTCTGCTCGAACTGTGTGTATCCCCTTCGGGAAGTACGTCGTAACCAAGGTGCATTCGAAATATATGGGCACACTATATCGATTTACTGTGCCGCGTAGAAGTGGAATATAGGTGGGTAATATACTTGAGATCAATTTGGCATTCGCTAGATCATCCCTGTGCTTGGTTCGATTTTCATCTAAAGGTCAAGACGGTCCGACTCTGCTAGTAGTAGATGGAGAGGCTGGAAGTCCTCTTGTCGATGATGCTTGTACACTTGTAGACAATGACATGACTCTTTCATTCATGAGGTCGATAAAAAATTATTCAACAACTTTCTCGACAGTGCTCAACTCATCTGACATACACACTCGGGGTTGGAAATCTTTGGGTTTGGAAGGTAACTTAGACACAGTAATAGGATAGAGGGAAATAGCGCAATGACCACTATGTAAAATCAACAAGTCTACGAGCTCAAATTCACGATTGGAAAAAGTGTTCTCGGTGAATGGCGCGATGGGATAAATAGGTAACTCAACAACGGGTCGCTTGCAACGGGTATGAAGCCTTCATTAACTCTGTTCTTCCCATTATGGTGTGGTCCCAATGGTCGGATGGTGAGTTGTCTGTCGATAAATGTCTTTCTACCCATTCAGTGCATTGGTCTAACAATTATAATGTCCCCAATGGTTATATTGCTTCGCCATAGCGAAGTGCCATGTGTCGTTGTTCTGATATCCCGACAAAGCTCCAATTTTGCAAATTTTCCTTCTGTGAGGTTCTCTCTAGAACCTTCTGCAACTTGTCGATCTTAGCTCTCTTCTTACTTATCTTTCTAGCCTTCTTCCCAGTGAGCTTCGTCTCAGCATGCCTTTTTCCATTCTGATTCTTATCTTCTTTCGACATAGTTACTTCACGCTGTTGAGATTCTTTCCTAAGATTCAAGGGTGATCCTTCTTCTTTATTTGGAATAGGTACTTCAATCTTCTGTGGGTCTTCAAGTGTTCTTTCAAATTCGACATTCGGGTCTCTGGTGTTAAATAGCTTCGATCCATTCTTATGTTCTTTAATCAAGTGTGCGATCCTTCTAGTCATGAATTCTTTTAACTCTTGCTTCTTCTGCTCTAAAGCTTCTTCTTCTTCTTTGTTTTTGGCCTGATCTCTTTCAATCCAAGGTTTTCCTAGTAGCATGGTAAATGGGGCACTATTCTCAATAAATTTAATAATCTCAAAATCATCCTCTGTCGAAGTTCCATTGGCATTCATAGGTATCTGGGTGAGCTTTCCACATAAGTTTATCAACTTTCCTTTGAATAGTCATATTCCTCCTAATGAAGGAATCATAACAAGCCTCCCTATAGCTTCCCAAGTTCTCTTTGTCATGATATTCACCCGTGTTTCCTCATCTAGAACACAGTCAATGTCGAAGTCTCATATTCTTGCTTCAAGGCATTCCTTTTCTTTGAAGATCTCTGATAATCTAACATGTCGGTGGTCATTCAGGGTTTCTTTCATCTGTAGCAATGCTTTCTCTGATTCTTTCTGGGATTCTTTCATAATCTTAGTTTCTGGATATGCCTTAGGGTTTTCTTGGTTCATATTCATTTCTTCAAGCTTAGCAATCATTCTAGGGCAATCCAATACTTCATGGTTCATAGCTTTACAACAAAGAAAACTAGGTCTTCTCCCAGGGCATTGCTTAGCAAGATGTCCCGATTTTCTGCAACTGTAACAGAGGGTTAATCCTCTCTTTATTTTAAATGATCCCAACCTTTCCTGTAATGCGCACTAGGATCATGGTAGCTAACCTGCAAACATTTCTTTCTAGGGTCCTGCATACACTTATTAATCCAAACATTCTTTCTATGCATAGGTATAACATATTTTTCACTATTCTTATCAGATCTACTCATATCAAATCGTCCTTCATCTATTAATACCCTAGTTTTTAAGTTAGAATAGAATCTATCAAACATACCTAGATCCATACTGTCGAAACAAAAATTTCCACTTATCTTACTTCTACAGAGCACAAAGCTTTCCGATCTAGAACTTTTCACTATTCTTACCTTTATCAGAGTACAGAGATTTCATATCTTACCTCTTTTCTTCAGATCATAATTCTTTTCCTTAGCACAGAGGTGGTCAAACTAAGTAGAGTACTATGCACTAGAGAAACAGATCTACATGCAGAGCTTCCACAATTTTAGGTTGGATTTTTGCACAAAGCTTCTTCTTCCTCAGTTCCCAACAATCACAGTTTTAGGTCCCGGAAACCGAACCATTTGTTGGCACAGGGGCAGACCCAGGGTTCAATGCTACAACAACGCACTAACAAAACCCTAACTAATGGCCCTTTCGGCAACACCTGTGAAGCAGATGAAGTCTCACCTCACCCAAGGTAGAGGCAGGGGTGGTTGCAGGACTCAGGTGTATGCAACCTTAGATGGGACACAGATCTATGATTATAATACTTAATAGAGCACTTAGCATCGTTAGTTCGTCATTGTTTAACCAATATCCACTCCGTGGAGAAAATAGAGAATCACAACATTCACCCTGATCTAATGTAATTACGCACTTAGCATATATAAATGGATCAAATCTAGCAGATTCAAGCACTAAGTGCCTTTACCTATATCAGATCTAACATCCAGATTCATCATAAGAAAAAAGCATAAAAATATCTATCTATCTATATCAAGCACTCAATAGATAACACATAAATACATCATAACATCACACAGAGAAGAATAACACAATATTTATGTGGTTCACCCCCACCCTGGGGCTATGTCCACCAACTCTTCTTATTTATTAGCTTCAATCATTCATCTACATGCACAGAGCCACAAAAACCCTACTCCGCATAGGACAGGAGATCTGCGTGCACCTCGCCAGATCCTCCTTCCTCGAGCTAGGTTTAGCACAAAGCCTTTCACAGTTTGTTACAACCACTTGCACTTAGCTATACAATTTCTCACAGTATGCACAGAGCATCTACAAACCATACTTGCACTTTTTCACTTAGCTTATTGACCCCCCTACTTATGTCACCTAGCTACTTATTTATAATTTACAAAATAGGCCTAAACATGGGTAAACCCATGGGTTGACATCCCATTCTCGTTACATATTCCCAAATCCCCAAAAAGACCCAAAAAGGGGCCGAGATCCCACAATCTTTGTTTCGTCTTGCGCTCCATATTCGACAGGCTGTCGAAGTGCCAAAATAGGTCAACATGACCAAGAATCTCCCAAAACTTGGTCAAGGGCCAACAAATATCATCACTAGCAATAAATAATTTGAGATCATGATTTGACGATTTTTCTGCATAATGACATGAATGTGTTCTAGATTTGTTCCTAGCCTCATCACTTTTCTTCTTATGACAGTCTTTAGCAATATGTTCAGGTCGACCATAATAAAAAGAACTCTTTGATTCAATCCTGTTAGATTGCATACCTTGATTCGGTCTTGGAGATTGTCTTCTCTGCGGTGAACTGCCTCTCTGCCATGAATTTCCTCCTCTGTCTCTTTCTCCTAATCTCCCTCTCGCGGATCTCTTATTTGACCACAGTGCCAAATCTGTATTATGAGCCTTCAGATTCCCGCGCCTCTCTTCCTCTTGCAACAAAATACTTGCCAGTTCTTCAAATGTAGGAGGTTTCTCCCTTGCTGCGAGACCTATTATGAACATATGATAATCTTCTAGCATACCATTTAAAGTAATAATGACTAGATCAGCGTTGGAAACAATTTCCCCTATATTTACTAGCTTGTCTTTCACCTCTTTAATACGACCCAAAAATGAACTAACAGATTCATTTCCATCCATCTTAATGCCTAGCAATTTCGTTTTTAGGAACAAAATGCGATTTGTGTTGCTAGTTTCATACAATGCTTTAAGCATTGTCCACGTTGCAACAAAAGTTGTAGCTTCTCTAATATGTGGAATTATGCTATCTTTAACTGACATGCACAACAATGCCTTTGCCTTGTTTTCACGCTTCTCCCAATCTTGGATCTGTGTTGCTGTCGCACCTGCAGCCGCATCACATTTCACTTCAGTTCCCTTCACAATGTTCCAGACACCATAGCCCTCCATGAGTGTGTTCATCTTGAATTTTCAGTTAATGAAGTTCGAGCCATCTAACTTGTTGGCTTCGTTGAGGTAGGTCTCTGCCAGCGGATTCGTCATCGCTGCAATTTAGTCTCTGCAAGTGAATCACCAAGGATATGCAACTTTCTATCGCTCTGCCTTCGGATACCATCGATCCATCTCAATCTTGACTCTCAACTTTCTTAAGAAAAAAACTTAAAAACAAAAATCCTTAACACCACTTTATATATTAAAAAATAATATAAATTTCTTAAAAAAAAAGAAATTTTTCCTTTTTTTTTTTAATACCTTTAAATATCCACCTCACTATTTATGATGCTTCATTCTTTCATAACTCCACTCTTATGAAAGTATCATAATAAACTTTAATAAACTTTATAACTCCACTCCACCTCACTATTTAAAAAAAACAATTTAAATAGTTGCACCAATTTTAAATGTTCCAAAAAAACTCATGCAAATCACATGCAAACTATATAAACTCCACTCATGCAAGCTCCACGCATGCAAACTAAACCTTCATGATTTATCAAACTTACACTATAACCTCATGCTTCAATGCTCATGCAAATGCATGCAAATCACGAATGGAGGAGGTCCACCAATCTCACGCTTTACCCCAACCTACGTATGCAAATCCTTTCTCTGCCACAGATGGGGGATTCGTTTTAAAAGAACCCACACGAACTCTTCTTATCCAGCCCGTGCAACAACAAACATTTCCTCACCTCATGAGTTACTTGAGTGTGTGGAGTCCGCACCTCATGCGTTTCTTGGGTGCATAAATATTTAAATCCTTCCGCACTGTAATATACAACTCGACTGCGGAAATTTGAGGTTTTCGAATGCGTGGAAACTTTGAATAGTATGCCGCCGCACCCTTCAAGAGGAGGGACCTGCGGACTTCAAGAAATTTATGCACCTCACCTCGTGGCTCTGATACCAAATTAAAATATGAGAAACAAACACACACCGGTGAGGCTACGCTCACTTCTATATTGAATGAACACTGATTACATAATTATATAGGAAACTAACCTACTTAGTCGGTTACATGCAAACCATAGACAACTAGACTCCACAGATAGTGAAGTAGATTTCAACTAGGAACTGACTCTTACTCCATTATTTCCAAGTTTAATGTCACCTATTTGACTTTAGTTGTGGGCATTTCTATCTCTACACAAAAAGGATCCACAAAACAACACTTTTTATCAAGAGAATTCAAAAAATCCAACAATAGGTGGACATCAATTACATTTAACATAATGTAACACACCATAGATCATTCAAAGTTTACTTCCAATTTCAATCTATAACACATGTTAACACCACATATTCAACTTCTCTAGTTCAACAATAGGTGGAAATCAACTACATTTAGCATAATATAACACATCAACATCATAGATCATTCAAAGTTTTCTTCCAATTTCAATCTATAACACATGTTAACACCACATATTCAACTTTTCTAGTTCCTTTACATAAAATGATTTATAAAAAACACACTTCATCTAGAGAATTTTAAATCTTCAATGAAAGATGGATGATATTCTATGATAAAAGTTGGAGAAGTATAAACAACCCATGTCCTATAAATATTATAATTAATTAAGGAAAAGATTTGTATATGTATCCAAAAGGACCCATATTATAATCTTGGGCAAGAAGAATATGGTCAACACACTATCACTAAGAAACATGGAAATAATGTCTTCAAGATTGAATTCATATCATATATTAAGATGGATCCAATTTTCAATGTTGAGCTCTCAAAGTCTTGTAGTTCTTGGAAAAGTATCGCACATCCACTACCGTCGACATTGACCTAGAATTTAATATATCAATGCCCAATCATTATGTCATTGATAATATGACATTACCCACTTTCTATAGGGATACACAAGTATTTAGGATTTTAAAAATGGATTAGATTCCTCCAAATTCCAAGTAATTCACAATTGAATAGGTACAATGAAAGTTTTTCATATATTACACATTGCATTGCAATTCCAAGTAATTCACAATTGAATAGGTACAATGAAAGTTTTTCATATATTAAACATTGCATTGCAACATTTTTCATCAAATTATAAATAACTCTAACACCATGAGGAATTATACTCTATGTTTAAGACAATGGGAACAATTGTTACCCAAGAGGGGATGCATGATCTATGCATCGAAACCTTTTGATCTATTTTACGCATTTCTCAATCTATAACAAACTAATAATGCGACTAAAGTCAAGCATTCATTGTGACAAATTTCAATGCAACTGCTACACACTTCTCTTTGCAACCACTATGATCACCATTTCTTGACCTTTAGCATAATATTTATTTAGTGCTAATTCCAAATCCACATGGTGCTATTTAAAACTATATTTTGTTTTAAATAGCATTCCACCTCATTGATAACATAGTTCATGTCAATGGTATGATCTTAAAACACTTAACTAATGTGGTTATCAAATTTAATTAGGGTAATATAGGTGATGTGCCAATGATAAAATTGGACCAAGTTATCACCTTCCCTATCCAACCTACTATTATTTGAGGGATCATTTATCCTTTTCTATTATGTCCAACGTCAAATTTTAGGGACCACTTCATTTAAAGCACATGGTCATAAAAAAACTTATCTATGATGCAACATAATAAAAAAACTTATCTATGATGCAACATAATTGAACCATTATGAACATGGAATTTTGGAAGATTCTCTCTCCATTAGTTCATATAGGGTATGGATTCAAATACCATTGAATGCCTAAGAAATTTAAAGGTGCAAATAGGCTTGCATCAAGAATCTTTTCCAAAGAGAACACCATGGTTTCAAGTGAATGGAAAATTCTTCTTTAAATGATTTCTATGTATAGACTGCATCAAATCTCCTCCTCTCAACAGAAGGAAAGTGATTAACCTAGTGAAGTCACCATGTGAGACACTCAAATGCCTTGACTATCACCGCCTCCTCTCACACTCAAGAAACATGACATTTAAATTCATAGGAATAGGGATTTGTTCCCTGATGGAGTTTCCAAATGATTTATAGAATCTTTCAACATATGCTTAAAAGTATTAAAAATATAATAGCTTGACTACTTACCTTGGGAACTGCACTTTTCCCATGGAAACTGTGCCAAAATATTATCTCCCAAACCTACACTTGAAATATTAAACCTGTAATATTGATTAGGGAAATCCTGTTGGAACTCAGGGGTGCTTCCCACTGTCACCACACCAATTTATCCTCTCACTTTTGATATGGTGCTTTTACATCCAAAGGGGGTATCCCTAGTTTGTTTTAATGAGGCTTTGACTCCTCAAATGTGCAACGTGATTCATGAAAATACAATAACTTAATGTAAATTTTGGTGGAGGGATTTATGAGGATGGTACCTTTAATATTTGGGTTATGGAGTGATGTTTTCACAAAGAGGCCTTGTAATGATGGAGAACACTAACAAGCCAATCCAATACTTAGGTCTAACTTGCTAAACATATTAGTAAAATAACTAAGCTACCACAACACATAAAAACATTAGAACAAATCTAGATTCCATAATAAACAAAACCAATTCATAACCATGTAAGCCAAATGAAAATAATGTTAAGGATCAAAGACCTTAGGGATAGAGTAAATCTGATTATAAAAATACTTGCTTCTTTATCATTACTCATCATAGCTAATGGCGAGAAAAGGGCCTCAATACTAACCCTATCTTAACCCAAACTCCTTGAGGAATAGCCCTGAGTCCTCATTAAAAGAAGAGTCAAACTGCTTCACAAACAATGTTATAATTACAACAACGATTCACCTATTGGAGCTATAGAAATGAAAAGATAAGAGTTTTCTTAGAGTAAGTACTTATAAGCACTTGAAAAACTAAACCATGTTAATCGCAATATAAATAGGAGTTGGAAAAATGCATGCTATTATGAAAATATACATCCATAAATATCAATAACCATATCTTGTACCATAGGAGGATCCATAACCTCCAACAAGGTGATTTCTCATACCATGATGCATGTACCCAATATTTGTTCCTTCAACTCCAATTACATCATCTACATATGAAATGACTATCTACATATTTGTATCACCTTTTAGAATCAAGTTATCAACCTAATATTCAATCTTGCATTCCAATATAAACTACCATGTTATCTTCTTCTAGCTATTATGATATGCGGTCTGCTAGTCCAAAATTCAATAATTGACCTATAGACAAATTGTTTATCCTAATGTTTTCACTCTTAATCCTCGATAAACCAAAAATCCTTAAGGGATATCCCAGATTCCTCATAAAAAGTAGAATCAAACTGATTCACAAACAATGTTCTAATTACAACAACAATTCACCTATTTAACGTAGAGAACTGAAAAGAGAATAATTTGATTAGTTTTTTCTTCTAAGAATTTAAAAACTAAACCATGTCAGTCACAATAGAAACAAGAGTCGACCAAAAACATACTATAATGAAAATATACATCCATAAATATCGACCACCATATCCTGTACTATAGGAGGATACATATCCACCAATGGGGTGATTAATCAAAGTTGATGAAGGATAAAAAGAATTTGGATTTTGAGAATAATAACCGTAACCAACATCAACATTGTGTGTAATTCTCTTATGACCTCTAGCATGAAATAGCATGAGAAAAACTATGCAACTTTCCCTAGTTTCTTTTTTAATCATCTATATCCTTTTCTTCCCGATTGTCATGCTATGTTATTATTGTTAGGCAACGAAAGCATAAACATAACAAGATTTTAATGGGAAAAAAAAATCAATAACAAACCAAACATATGAGCAATCACACAATTGACACAATGATTTACGTGGAAACCCAATACAGGAAAAACCACGGGGCAATGATAATCAATATTCTTATTATTCAAGGGAAAATTACAATAGCCAATCATAGGCATACAACCATCCTCTCCTCTCTTCCACACATACTGCACTACACTACATTGCTCACTGCTCACTTCACCTCTATGGGTATGCTTGTATATATAACATATTTCAAACAATTAGACAAATGATTACAATATGATCCACCAGTTACACAAACTGTTCACTGTAGTGTGCATGCATGCACATTCTATTTTTACCCGATGTGCATGCAACCACATAAGAAAATAGTTGGCACGTTTTCAACAATCTCCACCTTGACAATAATTTACCTGATATATCATGCCCAAATTTATTCATCACCTTTCATGCAAGCCAAGAGAAGCCAAACACCATCACAAATCCACAAATTCTCTAACAATACTATTACGTGAAAATGCCTACACGATTCCCTCCAATATGGACCATTCTACCTCCATCAGTAACCTATCTTATAAACTGATGCACTTGTCCCATTTTAATACGCTGGACTTTTAGTCAAATGCACAATGCTTTGACCACCACAAAACACCACATCTTGTACTTGTCCAAAATTACCCAATAGATCCTTTCATTCTTGCAAGACATAACATGAGTTAGGTCTCATCTTGTCCAAATCTCATGAATCATAACCACAGACTAAATCACCGCAACCATTGCAGGTAATACTTGTGCTTCTGTGTTTGAAGCACCCATTTCTATGCTCTTCACCTGGTTTTTCCATGTGTCTACTGAAAACACCAATTGCATGTGAAATGCTGACCATTTCCCATCGCAATCACCAAAATTACTACTAGCAGATAATACTTGAGACATATAACCCTTTTCTTCTTCATCAATTAGGACATAAACCTGAAAAAAACTTACAATGGAAAGCCAAAGGGATTTTACTGGTTTCACATTATTCATACCAAATTTCTTGAGTATCTTCACCACATACTTCTGTTGTGATAACCAAGCTTACCATATTTCCTATATCTATGTATTTCCATTCCAAAGATTTATTTTGCTGCTCTTAGATCCTTCATAACAAACATGCTAAACAACTGAGCCAACCTGTTGATCTCAAACATGCTTGTGCTTGCTACAATCATAACATTTATCGCCAAGATAATAAATATACCACAAACATAATGATTATACTCACTTCTTATAAATTTTGGATCACCATGAAGGAATCAAATATCTTTTACCAATTGCTTGGCATGCTTCAAACCATACAATGATTCCCGATTTTGCGAAAAAAATCTTTTGTTGCGATTTTGAACTAACCTTTCTAGTTGTTCCATATACATCCCATTTTCCAAAAAACTCCATGTAAAACACTTTTAACATCTAGTTGTACTAACTCAAGATCAAGTAACACAACTAATCCAAATTATTTTCGCCACTAAATGAGAGCGAAGATATAATAAAGAAATGCACAAAGATATCACAGATATTAAATAATATAACATAAATGTATCATAGATGCAACCATAAACCCAGATGTACAGTAATACATGATTTCTATTAATGAAATAAATGTACAGAGACTTTAAAAATATAGAGTGAAAGACTCGCTAAAATGGTGGCAGCTTATCTCTGAGAAGAGATGTGACGGCTACTCGCATTCGCAAGAAGATGATTACAATGAGGCTTTGAAGGCCTTTTTAAAATAAACAGGAATGCCAAAAACCCTAGACATCCAAAAACCTGACCCTAGGAGATGAAGCACCAAAAGTCATGTGGGCCCCATTTGGGTAAGTTAGTACATCAACTTCCTAGGGTCGTAACTTTTGCATACAATCTCTGTTTTAGGCGTATAATAGCTCGTTGGAAAGGTATCATTGAGGAGATTCATTTTGGGGGCTCAATCATGCCTTCGTCTATCATTGGGAACCTCTATATCAAAAATCCTTCATTTGGGCCCTCAAAATGGCCCTGGAAGTTAAAAACTGCTAAAAATAGTAATTTGCCAAAATTGTCAGAAAATTGTTTTGAGCCAGTCGAAAAAGGTGGGTGGCCACCGATATCCACCTGGATCAATCCTCTCTTCTTAGGAAGCAATGGTATCCATTGCGTTGATTTCCCGGGGGAGAGGTAAAAGCGTTTGCTGAATTTGCATCTTGGTGAGTTGCTTGCCTTGCTGGAGACATCACGCTACTCAGTTTGTGGAAGTCTATCATGAACCTGTTGAGGCTGAGGTTGTTCAACAAGTCAGGCTACATGAGAGGATGGTGTGCAAAAGGAATCTTTGCACTTTTTTGCAACCTTGTCGACCTGCTTCTGTTGGATAGAAGGTGCTTGGGGAGAGGTTGTAGTGGTTCCAATGTCCTTCTGTTCCCCTTTTGAATAGATTGTGAAGAAGCTGAATTTTGCAGTATGAGATACTACCTTGTGACACGTTTTTGGTGGAATAGTAGTCGGAACTACCTCTGGTATTCTATAGAGATGACCCCCCAAAGTAACAATGGCATTGCGGGGTCGAGACTCATAAACAACATGGCGCTTCCACATGTATGGTTGGCCCAAGAGAACATCACAGACATCCAGTGGGGAAACATCACATAATACCTCATCCTTGAAGCGATGGATGTTGTATGTCAATCGACACTGTTGGCTAACACAAAGATCTCATCCTTGGCGAAGCCACCCAATGTTGTATGGTTGTGGGTGTGGAGTTGTTGACAATCCCAACTGTTTGACGACCTCTATTGAGATGAGGTTCTTCTGGCTTCCGCTATCAACAATAAAATGCAGTGGGGTCCCCTTCACCCACATCTGTGAATGAAAAAGGTGCTCCCCCTCTTCAGGATCTGTTGGTTCTTCTGGTTGAATTGTTGTGGTCGTGACAATAGCAGTGGGGTCTGTGTCAATGATCTTCCCTTTACCCGTATTTTCATAATCAGATTCTGAATCAGGGTTCGGCTCCTTGTCTTTGATCTCGGCCACCAATGACTATTTTGAGCGACATTCATCTGTGTTGTGCGAGGGGATTTTGTGGAAATAGCACCATTTTTCGGTGTCCTTCTTTGTCTTTCCATGACCCTTCTTTTCCTGTGGATTGGACGGGTTTTCGGGAGACTGTTTGTTAGGACTGTCTTTATCAAACTTTGGTTGTTGCGAATTTGCAGACCCGAACTCTCGTTTTTTCTGGTGCTTAAATTTTTTCTCTATTTTAGCAGCATATCGATAAGCAGCACCGAGTGATGAGATGTCCAGAAAATCCATTTCAGTTTGGATGTATCTGTGTAGAGCCCCACGGTATTTCAGAACCAAATGTCATTCAGAGTCTTTGATACCCAACTTGGTGCACAAGGTATGGAAGGTATTGGTGAACTCTGAAACTGTTTGGCCCCTCTCTTGCCGCAGTGTGGTCCATCTCATGTACTAGTCCTCATAGTTGCCAACAGGGTAATACTATTCCTTTACCGCATCCACACAAAATCCCAAGTGGGCTCGACCCCATATATTCCAGACTCCTCTGTGGAACTTTTCTCCCAGTAAGTTTCCCACCAATGTTTGACATGGGGGAGAGATTTAAGGAGTGCGAAGGTGATATTTTCTCTGTCGGGAAAATTGTGAATAGAGAAATAACCTTCTAGCAGGTTTAACCATTTATCTAGGGCATCCACATCTATTTGACCTTCAAACATAGGAATATCAAAATTGACCTGTACCTTAAAAGGCGAGGTGCCTCCAAAGTGTTTGCTTGATGAATATGCGCTTGATGCTATCGGGAGGCATTGAAAGATGTGGGAAAAATTCTCCATCATTTCGTCCCTCTATCGCGTGAGAGCTTTCTCAAGCAACATACTTATAGGATCGTATGCTCCATCGTTTTTCTTTTCTTCCGCCATTGAGGGTTTATTGGGTGTGTGAGAGTGATTGTCCTCCAAGGAGACAATATCGAGACCCAACTTGCTATACTCGGACCTCGTTGGGGACATGCACTGAAAAAAACGATCAAGAACAACCTGTTATGATACCACTGATCCGGATTATTTTCGGCATGAAATGAGAGCATAGATATAATAAAGAAATGCACAGAGATATCGCAGATATTCAATAATATAACAGAAATGTATCAGAGATGCAACCATAAACACAGATATATAGTAATACACAATTTCTATTAATGAAATAAATGTACAGAGACTGTAAAAATACAGAGTGAAAGACTCGCTAGAATGGTGGCATCTTATCTCTGAGAAGAGATGTGACAGCTACTCGCATTCACAAGAAGATGATTACAATGAGGCTATGAAGGCATTTTTACAATAAATAGGAATGCCAAAAACCCTAGACATCCAAAAATCTAACCCTAGGAGATGAAGCACCAAAAGTCATGTGGGCCCCGTTTGGGTAAGTTAGTACATCAACTTCTCGGGGTCGTAACGTTTGCATACGATCTCTGTTTTAGGCGTATAATAACTTGTTGGAAAGTTATAGTTGAGGAGATTCATTTTGGGGGCTCAATCATACCTTCAAATATCATTGAGAACCTCGATCTCGAAAAACATTCATTTGGGCCCTCAAAATGGCCCCAAAAGTTAAAAACTACTAAAAATAGTAAATTACCAAAATTGCCAGAAAACTGTTTTGAGCCAGTTGGAAAATGTGGGTGGCCACCGATATCCACCTGGATCAATCCTCCATCCTTAGGAAGTAATGGTCTCCATTGCGTTGAGTTCTCGGGGGAGAGGGAAAAGTGTTTATGAATCTGCATCTTGGTGAGTTGTTTGTCTTGCTCGAGACGTTGCACTGCTCAGTTTGTGGAAGTCTGTCACGAACCTGTTGAGGCTGAGGCTATTCAACAAGTCGGGCTACATGAGAGGATGGTGTGCAGAAGGAATATTTGTGCTTTGCTGCAACCTTGTCGACCTACTTCTGTTGGATAGAAGGTGCTTGGGGCGAGGTTGTAGTGGTTCTAATGTCCTTCTGTTCCCCTTTTGAATAGATTGTGAAGAAGCTAAATTTTGCAGTATGAGATACTACCTTGTGACACTTTTTTGGTGGAACAGTAGTTAGAACTACCTCTGGTATTTTATAGAGATGACCCCCCAAAGTAATAATGACACTATGGGGTCGAGACTCATAAACAACATGGCACTTCCACATATATGGTTGGCCCAAGAGAACATCACAGACATCCAGTGGGGAAACATCACATAATACCTCATCCTTGAAGGGTTGGATGCCATATGTCAATCAAAACTGTTGGCTGACACAAAGATCTCGTCCTTGGCGAAGCCACCCGATGTTGTATGGCTGTGGGTGTGGAGTTGTCGACAATCCCAACTATTTGACGACCTCTGTTGAGATGAGGTTCTTCTAGCTTCCGCTATCAACAATAAAATGCAGTGGGGTCCCCTTCACCCACATTTGTGAATGAAAAAGGCACTCCCCCTCTTCAGGATTTGTTGGTTCTTCTAGTTGAATTATTGTGGTCACGAAAATAGCAGTGGGGTCTGCATCAATGATCTGTCATTTACTCATATTTTCAGAATCAGATTCTAAATCAAGGTTCGGCTCCTTGTCTTTGATCTCGGCCACCAATGACCGTTTTGAGCGACATTCATCGGTGTTTTGCCAGGGGATTTTGTGGAAATCGCATCATTTTTCGGTGTCCTTCTTTGTCTTCTCGTGACCCTTATTTTCCTGTGGCTTGGACGGGTTTTCAGGAGACTTCTTATTAGGACTTTCTTTATCAAACTTTGGTTGTTGCAGATTTGCAGACCCAAACTCCCGTTTTTTCTGGCGCTTAAAGTTTTGCTCGATTTTAATTACATATCAATAAGCAACACTGAGTGATGAGATGTCTAGAAAATCCATTTCAGTTTGGATGTATCTGTGTAGAGCCCCACGGTATTTTAGAACCAAATGTCGTTCGGAGTCTTTGATACCCAGGTTGGTGGGAAAGGTATGGAAGGTATTGGTGAACTCCGGAACTACTTGGCCCCTCTCTTGCCGCAGTGTGGTCCATCTCATGTACTGGTCCTCATAGTTTCCAACAGGGTAATACTGTTCCTTTACCACATCAACAAAAAAAATTTGATTTGTCGAAGGAGCTTCATCTTTAGTTAGCCCCCTGGGCTAGGCCTTGGTCCATGTGATCACTATTCCCGTGACCACAGTCCTATTTCGGGTTTTTACCGGTGTGTAACTCCCGACCTCCTATCCTCTGGACTCTCGAAAAGTCGATTCCTGAAATGTCGAAATACCTATGTACCGACCTTCTTTTCCTTTCGTGATTTCAGGTTTTCCAACACTGAAATGCTCGATCCTCTACTCCACAGGATCCCCGAAATACCGAATCTCGGTATCCCGAAATACAGCTCCCCGGTTCTTCTCCTTTCGGGCTTTCGAGACTTCAAATGCCGAAATGCCTAGCCTTGTCTTCGAAACTCTCGAAGTTCCAAACTCTGATATGCCGAAATCACGCCTCCCGAAAATCCTTTCGTACTTTCGCGTTTCGGGTTCCCCCGTTGTGAGGTTCTCCTCTACCCCTGTTCTCTCGCACTTCCAGTATCTAAAATGTCGAAGTGACAATACAACCTTTTTATTCCTGGCCAAGATCAATGGCTATGATTCGCTCCTTGAATCAATGGCCCTGATCATTTTGGATTTTTTGTCCACAAGAGCCCCGATCCTACGTATTCTGGATATCTAAAATCTCGGTACCCGGTATACCGAAATGCTCCTGGCAATACTCTTCTGAACGTTTTTGGGACTTCGCGTTTCAGAATTTTGCAAATCCCGTTGCACTAAGCCTTCACTGACCCCTGATACTTCCGATACCCGAAGTACCGAAGTAACCGCCTGCTGCCACGTGACCTCTCCCTGGACGCTTCCACTCCTCTTTCGGATTTCAGGACTCCACGATCCCTGTGGCACAATTACTATGTCTTATCGAATCCTCGGTGCCCAAAAACCCAGTGGACTCCCCGATCTCCTCCATGTGTCCTCCCACAAATGGGCGGCTCAGATCGTTTCGGGACTTCACCAAATGCGAAGCCGAAAGACTCTCCCTTCTCTGCTTCCCGATGTCCGAATCCCCGAAATGGGTGATCTCGCAACACGTGTCCTCCTCTAAACGGATGGCTCAGATCTCTTTGCTTATTTTTGGGACTATCACTATGGAGTGTCCCGACCTCTCGTCGTCAGGACCTCCGAAATCCTGAATTCCCGAACTCCAAAATCCCGATACCTTGACTATTTTGGGACCTCTCTCCTTTGTTCACAAGGGTTTAAACCTCGTGCTTCTTCTGGCAGATCGAACGACTATCGGCGATCCATGTGAGATCCAACGGCTCAAAACTACTCCTGTTGTGCGTGCCTTCTACGCTGCTCCCTGGACATGGAAATCCAACGGTCCATATCTCTTTCTCGACTTGATCCAATGACAATTGTGCTCCTCCTAAGCATGCGCGTTCTTCTTGAACTTGGAAGAATTCTCCAAGTGTCCAAAGGCCTCGATCTTTCCTCTTTCCCTCTGTGAACTCTACAACTTTGACTCTCGCCCGTGTTCTTAATGACGTTGTTCCTCTTGAGCTTTCGGGACCATAAAATCTCCAAAGAGTTCCCCTGCCTCTGCGATCTCTACAACTATGGCTCTGTGCATGAAAGCACTATTCCTCCTGAGCTTCTCTATTTAAATCCTCAAAGGCTCTTCGACTTCTGCACTCCTTGCAGAGTCTCTGCACTCAAAAACGTGCTATCTCTTTTGAGTTTTCTTGTAGCTTCGACCTCTAAGGAATTAACCCTTTTTCTTCTCCTTCAGATGGAGAATCGGATGCCCTCCTGGCACTTCTTTTCTCAAGAAACTTCTTGCTGAGTTTGCACGGTGTTCAGAAACCTTGTGAAGATTCTTCTTTGGACTCTTCTTTGTTTCTGAACTCAAAGAATTTTTTCCTGTGCTCTCTAGAACCTACTCAATGCCCTCCTAGCAGAGTGTCGAGAATCTTCAGTGATTCTATTTCTCTATCAACTCTCAGCAGAGTTCCTCCTCAGCACCCTGTGTCTGTACTCAATGCCCTCCTGGCAGAGCTCTATAGAATCCTTAGTGATCCTATCTTCCTCCTAAACTCAACAGAGTTCCTCTATGCACTATATGCACCTGCTCAATTCCCTCTTGGCAGAGCTCTACAGAACCCCTCAGAGATTTTGTCTTCTACTGTGTCCTATTCCACACAGTCTTGCCTTCAAGATATTCAGCCACCTTGAGGTCTTCCCCTGAGTCAATGACTTCAGTTGTTGTGCCTTCCTGGCACGTCCTTGTCCAAATTCTGCAGAATTGGAAGTACTCTCTATCACTGGCTATCAGAACCCGCAGTGTTCTATCACACCCTCCTAGTATGAAGCCTCAAAGATCCACAAACCTGAAATCAGAAAACTCCTGCAAATGCATACCTATCCATACATCTACAACATATAAAGAACACGCAAAGACATTCACACAACACAAACAATATGTAGGAAAAACTGCTCTGGTTTGTATTAATAAAAATGCCTCTCTTTACAAGGTGTTCCTGAGCTCAGACTTTGATAGTGTCTCGGCTCCTTCTCTCTATGATCTCTACTTCTTATTCACACTCTTTCTATCCTATTACCAACATAATATCCAAGATCTTTTACATGAGGGGACTCTTCGAGCTCTTCCCTCCAAAGCTACCTACCCTATTCAAATACATTAAACTTACATTGAATGGGTTGTCTACTCTAGATCGGATCTAGATCTCAGCCTTACAACCATTAAGGCTATCTACATCTATGCCTATGCAAAGGCATGGATTTTTGGCTCTAACAGCGTTACAAACATTAAATGTGCTTGATTCAAATTCAAAATTTGAATATGAGATGGTTGCGCCTCTCTTCCTCATTGAATGCGTGCATTGAGTCTTAGTGATAGTCCATAGTGATAGTCCCGAAAATAAGCAAAGAGATCTGAGCCGTCCGTTTAGAGGAGGACATGTGTCGCGAGATCACCCGTTTCGGGGATTCGGACATCGAGAAGCAGAGAAGGGAGAGTCTTTCAGCTTTGCATCTGGCAAAGTCCCGAAATGATCTGAGCCGCCCATCTATGGGAGGACACGTGGAGAAGATCGGGGAGTCCACCGGGTTTTTGGGCACCGGGGATTCAAGAAGACAGAGGAATTGTGCCACAGGGATCGTGGAGTCCCAAAATCCGAAAGAGGATCGGAAGCGTCTAGGGAGAGGTCACGTGGCAACAGGCAGTTACTTCAGCACTTCGGGTATCGGAAGTATCAGGGGTCAATGAAGGCTTAGTGCAATGGGATTTGTGAAATTCCGAAACACGAAGTCCCGAAAACGTTCAGAAGAGTATTGCCGGGAGCATTTCGGTATACTGGGTACTGGGATTTTGGAGATCCAGAATACTTAGGATCCGGGCTTTTGTGGACAAAAACTCTGAAATGATCAGGGTCGTTGATTCAAGGAGCGGATCATAGCCGTTGATCTTGGCCAAGAATAAAAAAGATGTATTGTCACTTTGGCATTTTCGATACCGGAAGTGCGAGAGAACAGGGGTAGAGGAGAACCTCGCAACGAGGGAACCCGAAACGCGAAAGTCTGAAAGGATTTTCAGGAGGCATCATTTTGGCGTATCGAAGTTTGGAACTTCGGGAGTTCCGAAGACAAGGCTAGGCATTTCAGCATTTGAAGTCCTGAAAGCCCGAAAGGAGAAGAACCAGGGAGCTGTATTTCAGGATACTAGGATTCGGTATTTCAGGGATCCTGTGGAGTAGAGGATCGAGCATTTCGGTGTTGGAAAACCCAAAATCGCGAAAGGAGGAGAAGGTCAGGACATAGGTATTTCGGCATTTCGAGAATCGGCTTTTCGGGAGTCCAGAGGATAGGAGGTTGGGAGCTACGCACCGGTAAAAACCCAAAATAGAACTACGATCATGGGAATAGTGGTCACATGGACCAAGGCCTAGCCCAGGGGGCTAACTGAAGCTAAGGCTCCTTCGACAAATCGTCATTTCGGAGATTGGGAGGTCGAAGGGTCAAGGACTCTCGACAATAGGACACGGGAAGTCCCGAAACCCAAAAAATATAATTCCTCTTGTGAAAAGGGGAATGGTTGTGTACAGAGGCCATGGAAAGAAGAAGGGCCTGTGGATCGAATGTTGAGGTCCTGATAGGGATCTGAAAGAGCCACTCCGGCTCAAGGGTAATTTGAATGATCTTTAGATCGGGAGGTCGCGCAGAACCTGCTGAGGCAGGGGGGCTCTGCGTCAAAGTTGGTAAAAGGACCTGTGGATCGAATGTTGAGGTCTCGATAGGGATTTGAAAGAGTCACTCCAGCTCAAGGGGAATTTGAACGATCCTTAGACCGGGAGGTCACGCAGAACCTGCTGAGGTAGGGGGGGGTCTGCTTATTTTCGGGACTATCACTATGGAGTGTCCCAACCTCTTGTCGTCAAGACCTCTGAAATCCCAAATTCCCGAACTCTGAAATCCCGATACCTTGACTATTTCGGGACCTCTCTCCTCTTTTCACAAGGGTTTAAACCTCGTTCTTCTTCTGGCAGATCGGACGACTATCGGTGATCCATGTGAGATCCAACGAATCACAACTGCTCCTGCTATGCGCACCTTCTACGTTGCTCCATGGACGTGGAAATCCAACGGTCCAGATCTCTTTCTTGGCCTGATCCGACGCCAATTGTGCTCCTCCTGAGCATGCGCGTTCTTCCTGAACTTGGAAGAATTCTCCAAGTGTCCAAAGGCCTCGATCTTTGCTCTTTCCCTCTGCGAACTCTACAACTTTGACTCTCGCCCGTGTTCTTAACAACGCTATTCCTCTTGAGATTTTGGGACCATAAACTCTCCAAAGAGTTCCCTTGCCTCGGCGATCTCTGCAGTTATGGCTCTGTGCATGAAAGCACTATTCCTCCTGAGCTTCTCTATTTAAATCCTCAAAGGCTCTTCAACTTCTGCACTCCTTGCAGAGTCTCTGCACTCACAAAAGTGTTATCTCTTTTGAGCTTTCCTGTAGCTTCGACCTCTAAGGAATTAACCCTTTTTCTTCTCCTTCAGATGGAGAATCTGATGCCCTCCTGGTACTTCTTTGCTCAAGCAACTTCTTGTTGATTCTACAGGGTGTTCAACAACCCTGTGAAGATCCTTCTTTGGACTCTTCTTTGTTTCTGAACTCAAAGATTTCTTTCCTGTGCTCTCTGGCACCTACTCAATGCCCTCCAGATGATCCCAAGACTCAATAAATGAACACAATAGCATAATTTCCTTGTCATCATCTCCGTACTTTACTTTCATACTAGATAATTGACAAATCAGAGCATTGAAAACATTTAAGGGATCAACAATTTTTGTACCATCTTTCATTTGTAAGCTATACAACTACCACTTCAAGAAGATTTTGTTCGTCAAGGAATTTTTCATATACAAACTCTCCAGTCTGTTCCAGAAACTTGATGTTGTCTCCTCTCCAACGATGTTAAACAAGATTGAACATCTTCCAGACACAAATGAATGGTGCTGAGAACTCTTGCATTCATATATTCTTAGTCTTTGTCTGTCATGTTTTCCGGTTTCTTTGACTTGCCCGCCGAAGCCTTTTGCAATCCTTGTTGCACAAGCAGATCCTGCATCTTGAGCTTCCATAGCTCAAAGTTATTCTTGCCGCTGAATTTTTCCACCTCAAACTTAAAACTCTTCACTTTCTCCATTAGCACAAACCAAAATACCCCAACCAAACTTATAATACTAAGCCTTTTAAAAGTGGAGAAATAATGATATGAACCCAAAAATATTTAATTAAAATATTTAAAAAACATTTTATACCTCAAAACCTTTTTAACCAACATAAAAGGGTTGACCTCACCTTTTATTAAGGCATTGGCTAAACGTTCTACCTTTTGGGTTTTCTGGCTTGGTTGAAATCCGACGATGTAAATTTGGACAAAACCTCTATTTTTTGTTGTTTAAATTTTCTTTCTGAATGCATAAATGGATTCAAAGTGCTAAAAAACCCGCACTCGGATTATACAAACTTAGCCACTCAAATCTGCAAATCCAACCATTCATCACTGGATTTCGAGCAAAATGACGAGAAAACCTTCAAAAAGTAGAACGTTTAGACTATTGTTTTTATTAAGACACCCTCTCACTCTCTTTCATAAAGGAGATCCCCTTATTATATCTGATGCATAATAAGACAAGAGGAAAAATAAACCTTTTATTTAAAAAAACGTGATCTCTTCTACCTTTTCTCATAAAAGGTCACCACTCATTTAATGTACCTTTTATATGTTGTGCTCTGATAAAACAAAATCCAGTTCCACTTCATAAGTCGTGCTTCATACGGTTGACAAGGATATCCAAATTTGTCACACCATAGATAATGATAGCCTGCGACAGTGTAATAAAATGTGTATTATGTTGATTCACTCCATTGGGTTGGGATTGATTAACTTACTCAGATTTTCTTCTCCTTCGCTTTCAAAACCTTTAACTCTGTACTTTGATACCACTTGTTAGGCAGCGGAAGCATAAGCGTAACAAGATTTTAATGTCAAAGAAAATAAAACCAAGAACAAACCAAACACAACAACAATTACACAATTGACAGAGTGATTTACTTGGAAATTCAATACGGGAAAAACCACAGGGCAATGATAATCAATATTCTTATTATTCAAGGGACAATTACAATAGCCAATCACAGGCATACAACCATCCTCTCCTCTCTTCCACACACACTGTGTTACACTACATTGCTCACTGCTCACTTCACCTCTATAGGTATGCTCGTATATATAACATCTATCAAACAATTACACAAACTGATTACAATATGATCCACCAGTTACACAAACTGTTCACTGTAGTATGCATGCCTGCGCATTCTATTTTTAACTGATGTAAATGCAACCGCATGAAAAATTAGTTGATAGGTTTTCAACAATTATTTTAGAGCCTTGATAGAAAGTAGAGGCATGGAATTTCCGTGCTCAAATACGAAGGCTTTCCCTTTTGACAATTCTTGTGAATACAACCGTCTCTTTGAAATTTACCTCCCAAGAAGCTGCGAGATGGGCATCAACTATTATAAAGGGCTTTCACACTTTTATGTTGTGATTCACCCGTGAGAAGCTACCTGTTGGGCAGCTGCCATAAAGGAGTTTCAGAAAAGGCATTTCTTAGATATATATAAATAAATAATGCGGGTCTCAGTTTTTTTTTCACTTGAATTTCATTTTAAATTTTATGTTATAATAAATATTATAATAATATAACTATGAAGGTTTAATTAGTTTTGTGTCAAGACATGAATTTTTTTTACTTCACCATGGATCATATATATAAAAAATTAAAAAAATGATGTTATTGGTTTAATCTCAAGACATGAGATCTTTTTTCTTACCACCATAGATTTGATTTATTATATATATATAATGTTATTATAAATATTAGTATTTTAATTTAATATGTATTCAGTATTAATCTCCAATCTACATGGTGCTATCTAAAACTCTATATCAATAGCATGCCACCTTAATGATAACATAGTTAATGTGAATAGGATGATCTTAAAACACAAAAGTATCTGCACACTTAACCAATGGGGTTATCAAATTTAACTAGGGTAATATAGATTATGTGTTAATGATCAAATTGGACTAGGTTAACACCTTCCCTATCCGACCTACTACTATTTGAGGGATCATTTATTATTTTCTATTATGCCAAAGACAAAATCATTTAATGCACATGATCATAAAAACTTATCTATCTATATGTTTATTTATGTGCATGTGTTTGTTATTTCACTTGTAAAATTGTTCTACATTTTTGTTCCAAGTTATTATTATCTTCTTTTTCTTTTTAAGATAGTAAAATTGTTCTACATTTTTGTTCCAAGTTATTATTATCTTCTTTTTCTTTTTAAGATAGTAAAGTTGTTTTCATAATTTGATTTGTGATAATCTTCCACATCTCTTTCATCCTTTCCTTTGCATTTTATTATTATTATTATTATTATTATTATTATTATTATTATATATATATAACATTTTACATGTAATTAAATTCCTTCCAAAATTTTATTGGGTTCAAATATTTTAATATTCT
>ML823767.1:17216-29268 GCA_009831015.1 Picea engelmannii
AACAAAATCATGAACCGTCTGGACCAGGTAACTCTTCATCTGTTCTTCTTCAAATTCAGTGGATTACATTTTTGAATTAGGTTTCCATTTTTTAGTTTTTGAGGGCATAAGTTAGGATTTTCGGTATACGCAAGTTTCCTTGGATAGATCACATGTACGATTAGGTATATGCCCATGTCTAAACCACAAGGAGTGTGTATTGATCCCTACACGCGATTGTGGGAAAGTAAGCCACGTATAGGTACAAAAATGGCCAAAAGAGGGGTTCTTAACTCAAAAAATGATTTTTTTTTTGTAGGATGGTTTTGGAATGGAGAGAGCGAGAGCATGAGGAGGTGGATGCAGCTGTTGAACAAGATATGATGGCTCAAGTGGCTCTAAAAAGATGTGTCTTGTACAAATTTTGGGCTCTCAAAGGAATGAGGGCCCAAGTGAGGTTGTTGGAGATGTTGGTGGGTTACTAGGACCTTGATAGTGAGAGATTTATCCTTGATGGACAACCATTGAGGATAGAAGTAGAGGACATCTACTTCTTGACTGGTCTATCATGCTGAGGGGAGGTTGTGAACCTCAAGTCATGTAGATCGGGGAGTGGGATGAAGATCGAGGATTATATTGATACCCATTGTGTAGCAGGGACTCCCAAGGTGGGAAACCAAGTCCCCATCCAGGCAATAAGTAACCTCAGTCTGAAGATCATTGTGCTCATGCTTACCAAGATCATAGGTTTATCCTCGTTGCATCAAGCATCGAGACCACTTATGTTTTACGCAGTAGAGTGTGCTAGACCCACTGTCTATGATTGGTGTACCTCATTGTTGACCAATATGAAAGGTCAACTGAGAGAGTGAAAACAGTGGAGTAAGAGAAACTTCAAGTTTGCCTCTATTCTTTGCAGTTTCTTTTTTGAGCGGGTTCCAGGTCTAGGACCTCGAGTGGAGATCCTTCCTAGAGAACCACGTGATCCAGCCATGACGCATTTGATCAAGGTCATGAAATGACAGGGGGGAGGTAGGGTATCAACGCCCTACAATGATGATTTTTTCTTCTGGTGGTGGCAGCAAATCATTGCTCTAAATGAATATCCCTATGTGGGGATCAATTTCAGAGGAGATCCTGATATGCCACTTCCACCATGGGCCTCTTATGGTGATATAGGTAACAAGTTTTTAAATATTTCATTTTTTTGTATTTTTGTATTTAAAGAACAAAAATATTTTTGAATTGTGTTTGAATATTAACTAGATACATGTGTAATCGTAGACATGGTTTTGCGACGTCTAGAGGGATTCCTTCGACATAGATGGAGGAACCGGGGAGATGAGGCTATGGGAGGAGAAGCGGAGAGGATCCTACAGAACGTGAAGGGAAAATTATCTCATTTGACACAGAGGATTCCTATGGTTGAGGTAGAGGATCTACCAAAATCCATGCAACAACAAGTGGTTGGTGTACCTAGAGCATGGGTACGACTCTTCCATCATCTCGCAAATATCATGGTTTTATATCATGATTCACATCTGGTGCCATAGGCGTAGATGTCTTGGGATATGTATATTGGTTGTATATGTGTATTGAGGGTTTTATCCCCAATTTTGTAATATAAACACCATATTTTGAAATATATAAAAGGGGATCTTCGACTTTACTTATATATTATGATGTGTACATTGGTTTAATGGTTTTCTTTGCTTCATTAATGTGACAAATTCCAATCTAAAACGTAATTATTGTAGGAATCGGATACATGATTAGAACTCCTAGGAAAGTGATAATACATAATAAAATCAAATTGTCGTTCTAAAAGACGTACCCATAGGAATAGACGGAGTAAAATAGGATCACACATGCGGTAACGACTATTCAACTGACATACTACTAACTGGGAATCCAGGCGAACTTCTACAGAGAGAATACCATGCAAGATAGCATCACGCGAAAGTTCTATGACGACGCTATATTCATCCATGTTATTCATGGATGGCCCTAAGCATGCGCCACCTGAAGATACCAGTAGACCCTCGGGTGAGTAAACAACCCAAGCAACGGAAGCCAGGTTCTGTGTATGATGACTTGCTCCATCTATGAATCCTAGGTAGATCGAAGACTCCATTGACATCTTCCAACAAAGGAAAAACGTGATAAGCAAGCTAAAGACAAAAGAAAAGGAGAAAAGAGACATATATACACTAAATTTACATTAGTATACAAAGAGTTCCGCCCAAGCCTAGGGCTCAAGCATAGTACCTTTTCAAGTAGAGCCCATTTCTGGGCTCGGCCAACTTATTCCCTTCATAATCTTCCAACTCATAGGATCCGTTTTCTAGGACCCATAGCACAATGTAAAGACCGTGCTACATGGGTTTAAACTTGCCTTCCCCTAGCGGTTCTTTGTCTTGATCATACAAGAGGACCAAGTCACCCTCAGCATACAATTGGGGATAGACAGTCTTGTCGTACTGAACCTTAACATGTTTCTTGTTTGCCTTGATAGTCGTAAAGGCATCTCGATGTTGCTCATCAAGACCCTCTAGGTGCACAAGGCATCTCTGTAAATCTGAAGTGTCAGGTAGAAGCTCAACTTCCAACTTGAGATAAGGGATTTCGTATTCAATGAGGAGAATCGACTCCACACCGTGCACTAACTAAAAAGGGGAAAAATTGGTGGCAGTCTTAACAGAGGTTCGGTATGCCTAAAGTGCAGGATATAGCATGATGTGCCAATTGGAATTACTCCAATTGACAGTTTTTTGAAAAATGGTCTTGAGAGACTTGTTGATAGCCTCCACTTTCCCATTTTCTTAGGGGTAATAATGGGATGAATGACTATGTCTAAACCCCATCTTTGATGCTATTTCTACCATCATTTCATTCTGAAAGTGACTGCCATGATCAGTGACAATCTCACTCGGGATACCGAACCGGGTGATAATTTGGTTGAACACAAAGAAGGTTGTAGTATTCCCATCATATTTTATGATAGGCATGGCCTCGACCCACTTAGTGAAGTAGTCGATGACCACTATAATATGTTGGTGCCCCCTAGCCGAAGTTGGGTTGCAATCAAAAAAATCTACCCCCCACTTGCTGAAGGGACCGACGGTAATGATTGGGTGAAGAAGGGATAGATGCGAGCGCATTTTCCAAGTGAACACCTGGCAGGGGTGGCACTTCTTAACCACTTCGATGCAATATTTAAAGATAGTGGGCCATAAATAATCGACTCGCAGGATGTTTTGGGTTGTCGCAAGCCCAGATAAATGACCACCACAAGCCCCTTTGTGGCAATCATTTAGGATTGACTCGGCTTCCTCGTGATTTAAGAAACGACGCAAGATATTATCTATTTCTTGGTGATATAAAGTGTCACCGACGATGGTATATTTTTTTTCTTGATATCTAACACGTCGTCGATCATCTCGTGAGAGATGATAAGTGAAATTCAAGATTTGAATATATAAAACAATGTCTCCATACCAGGGGTCAGATGACGAGACAAGGAAAATGTGTCCATCTACAAACGAATCAACATGGATAACATCCTCATCTAATCGTGGAAAATCGGATATTAACTCCGTAAAAACTAGTGATTTCTTGGACTTAGCCGAAGAAAAGTTGAGATCAAATTCTTGTAAGATGACAATCCATTTATTATATTTCCCCCCTAGATACATATGGTAAGGACGTATTGAAAAGGATTGACATCAGAAACCATTGTAGTCTTGCAAAGAAATATATAGAGACGTAAGCATTGGACTACGTGAATGACAGCCAAAGCTAAATTTTCAACATGAGAGTAATTAAGCTCAGGGCCAACTAGATTTCGACTAATATAGTAGATGACATGCTCATGGAGCTCATCATCCTCCTAAACTAGAACCATACCAATCATCTCAGCAGACGCGGAAATATACAACAAGTAATCTCTACTAAAATCAGGGGATTTCAGTAGAGGGGTTGATACCAAGTCTTTCTTCAAAGCGTCAAAAGACTCTTGGGCTCGCTCATACCAGATAAAAGGAGTGTATTTATTCAAGAGGTTCATGAAACCCTTAGTGATATTGGCATAATTCATTATGAAACGATGTAGAAAGTTAGCTTTCCCCTGTAAACCTTGAAGTTGTCTAATTGTGTGCCAGGGAGGCAACTAAAGTATTTCCTCAAATTTAAGAGGATCTACCATGATCCCAGTCTCAGAAACTTGAAACCCTAAGAGACGACCAGACTTAATGAAAAAGATGCATTTATGAGGGTTTAACTAGATTCTATAGTAACGACATCTTTCAAAAACTAGTCAAAGGTGTATAACATGATCCACTATCTTGCGAGAGTGAGCAGAAAGATCATCAAGGTAGGCTTCGAATATGTTCTTGAGATCATGAAAAGAAAAATTCATGGCACGTTGGAAGGTTGCTCCTACATTTTTAAGGCCGAAAGGCATTTTCCGGTATGCAAAAGTACCCCAAGGACATATAAATGTCATCTTGTGTTGGTCCTCAGGTTTGATATGGATTTGGTTATATCCTGAAAATTCGTCCATAAAAGAAAATATCTCTCTTCCCGCACACTCATCAAGAATTTGATCAATGAAAGGAATGGGGAAGTTATCTTTAGGACAAGCCTTGTTCAGGTCGCGAAATTCCATACATACACGGATGGTTCCTTGCTTTTTATTCATGGGAACCAGGTTGGATACCCATTCAGTCAAGGGAACTGGGTAGATGAAGCCAACATTAAGTATTTTATCCACCTCTGCCTTAATATCAAGGGCCTTCCTAGGATTTACATCTCTAAGACGTTTTCGAACAGTTTTAGCATCCAGATAAGTCCTAATCTCATGTTTGACAATATGGGGGTTGATCCTTGACATCTCTTCGTATGACCAAGCGAATACATCTCAAAATTATTTGAAGAGTTTGGTGTAGATCAAAATTTATTCTCATGAACAATCTGCACCTATATTTACATTCTCAATCTTGTCAGGGGTATGAGAGATATCGATCGAGACGGTAGGATAAATACTCACCATTTAACCTATATCTACATTCTCAATCTTGCCAGGGGTATGAGAGATATCAATCGAGACGGTAGGAGAAATACTCACTATATTTCCCTTGGCATAAATGTCTTGCATATCAAGTGGAACTATAGCATGACAGATTATCTTACTTAAGGTAGACTAAAAATCATCTTTCTCGATTCCTTCAAGACTTGGGAGAAAATAAGATTGATGATGCATATCATCCCAAGGTCTCTCGAAACCATTCATGGCTTCGAGAATGGCTTCATCCGAAGGAAAAGTATCATATAGGAAATCATGCGAGAAGGACAACAAGGTGGCCCATATAGGCCTGAGAATAGGATCCTCCTCGTCTGTCGACGAGGTAACAGGATCGGGATCGACAAAAGAGTCTAGAACAGCTTCATACGCTATCTCTACTACCAATAGTGGCATAGCCATGCCAGCATGAAAATTTCCTCCACATGACAAAGTTGGAGAAGGTAGGGTCCACGGATCACTAAAATAGGAAGTGCAGAAAGGAATGGACCCCCTGTTGAAGCAGGCTTACTAGACATGGCATAAACGTGGTGAATCGGTGTTGATAATTCGAAGGTACCCATGAGGGAAGAATACATTCTAACATCGATACTCTCAGTTTTCGACTGAAAATTGTTGATCACCGGGATCGATGGTCCAACAAATGCATTAGGACTATAGTACACAAAGGATAATTAGTCGATAGTCATGATCTCCCCCTGATGAGGAAAACAAAATATACGGAAAATTGACGATATGACAGCAACCATAGCATAGGTCGAATTGTGACCTAGTAACAGGTTATAATCGAGAGGCACATAAACTACCTCTACTTCTACCTCTACTTCCACCTCTACTGTCTTCCCACCTAACTGGAGCGGAAAGGCAGGGAGAATTCCATGAGGGTGGAAGGAATGACTGTCAAATGAAGTCAACATGTTCGATGACTTGGAAAGAGTCAGAGAACCGATAGCTTTCCAACAGACCAAGGACATCACACAAGTGGCAACACCTTCATCAACGACTGCTCGTTTGATAGTATACTTGGAATACTCCACGTGGATTTGGAAAGCCACATGGTAGGGTAAGAAAGGCTTCACATCCGTGATTTCAAACTTGATGATTTTTGAGCCACTAGGCTCTAGAGCTCCTAAGGAAAAGAGTAAGGCATTCCTCTATGACTCCAAAGTTGACATCACACAAGGTGTTTGGCCCAAATCCTCAATGATAGAGTAGTTATGGGTGGCTCTAGCATTAGGGTTGTGAGTAGAGTGCTTGAGTACTCCTTTTGGAATATGAGGTGATGGCTCTGGTTTCTCAATCTGTAGATTCATCTTCGAAGGGGGAGGAGGAGCTTCTAGGCCGATACTAGCTTTTGAAGAACTATAATCTTGAGAATGGGTGGCTATGTCAATTTTTGCATCGACCATATTGATACAAAGATGGTATCCATCTTGCAACGGTGGTTTTGACTTCCACCGGGTGCATTTCTGGTGTTCAAAGAGCTCGAGGCTAAGTGTTGATTGTGTGGGAATGGATTCATCAGCATAGTGGGCAATATATTTAAAAGCATCGTAGCCTCCGCGAGTTTGGGGCATAAATGTGTAAGGTGATCATCGGTACAAAGTTTACAAGGAAACTTCACCTTACATTTCTCTTTCTTTCCCTCTCTAGCATCATCATTTTTCTTCCCATTATTATCTTTGTCCTTGGGTTTGTTACCATTTTTTCCACCTTTACGATTGTTTCGACCTTTCCTTTTATTCCCATCTGGTTGTTGGTCACCATTTGGGTTTTTCTACGATTGCACAGAATGTACATCTGCCGACTGGGTGGGTTTGGAGGATCCTGACGAAGTTGACCCTCTGGCAGAATTCGTTGCCGAGTCTGTGAGATTTACATTGGTGGACCCTACAATGCCATCGGCATGAGGTCCAGGTTTTTTCCTAGGATCGTAATTTGACCATGGTGCTTCTTGAAGAAGGTGATATAACATCCCAGACTGAGCATATATTAAATCTAATTGTTGGGCTCTAAAGATAGCTTCTTCCTCGTTGGATACCTCGGAAGTAGAAACGTCCTTCACGATAGGAGGGTGAAAATACTTTAGAAACCATTCTAGAAGAAATGTCGGGGGTATAGGGGTATTAATCAACCTCCTCCATCTACGCCACTCCTAGATATGATCCGAGATATGAGTGGTAGTGTCCTGGCGTAAGGTCGACAAAATTTCGAGGCCAGCATCATAACGAATGGGAAACTGAAAGTGGTTGAGAAACTCCACTACCAACTAATTAAATGATCCATATGTTCCCCTGGGTAGCTCAATGTACCATTGTGAAGCAACTACAATGAGGGTGCATTGAAACAATTGTAATCTAATGGAATCATGGTTTAGGGAATTCGATGAGCACCAAAGGTGAAAGGTAGTGACGTGTTCACCAGGGTCCTCTCCATTCTTACCCTCGAACTTTGAATGTCCAAAGGAATTTTGGTGGGGATGGGGGGCGATGAGGTATCATGAAGTACCAGTTCATTCAGTAACTTAGCCAAGTCTAGCAGATTGAGTGTGGCCAAAAAAGGGAGACGGGTTTGCGGCATCGGGCCCCATCCTCTCGCGAAAGATTGTGTGTTGGGAACTGCATTCCATCCAAGATTTGTGTAAGTACCAAATCCCTATCTAGAATTATAAGGCCCTCCTTCGAGCTGATTCATATAGGATGGATTGGACATCATTCCAGCAGGAATGTTTTGATAAGGATTATGAAAATTTCCCCCAGCCGGATAAGATCCGAACTGGGGGTTGTGAAAATTGCCCCCAACCAGATTGGATCCGGGTTGGGGGTTGCCCAAAGTGTAAGACTGACCCCCTCCAGATGGGAATCTGAAGGATTGAAGTGGATTCGTCATACAAAAGGTATTGTTCAGAATCAACATCGAGGGGATGGGGATATAGGGTGGAAATTGTCCTCCAGCTGGGTTGTTCCATCCAGTCGTAGAAGGATTAGATCCAGGATGAGGAAAAGGGGCACTTCCTACATTAGGATTTGTTTGTGGAATATGAAAACCACCAAACAAGAAAGGAGTGTAAGGAGGTGTAGTTCCCCCAAGTCCCAAATCTAGCATTAGGGCCAGCAGCTGGGATGGCAGTTGAAAAATGTGATGTGAAGTTAGGCATACCATAATAAAATGGGCTAGAATCCATAGGGATGGACTGAACATTGTAACTCGGTGAGTGGCTGAAACCCCCAAAAGGGTTTGAGGCAAGAGATGAAGAATTAACTATAGGTCGATCCATAGTACCAGTATAAGCCAAAGGGGTGCCATTAATTATAGTGGGTATGGGAGTCAAAGAACTCCCAGTGTTCTGAAGACTAGACTCAGTACTCATCCTTGTGGAACCACAATTCTAAAAGGTGGATGTGTGTATACCACACCTGATAACTCTACGCCTTTTAGAAGCCAAGAAATTGAAAATGGGTGGTAACTATAACAACCAATGGGATCGACAAGTAAGATGGTCTGACTCCACGACGACTTATGACTCTACAAAATAAAAATATATCCTAAGGCCAACTACTAGTCAAAGAGCATACCAAAAATTCGAACGACCAATATGAATTCAAATGGGCTAAAGTGGTTGAGTGGCCTCCCTCGCTAAAGAAGGTATGTCTCATCCAAGAGGGACATGAGACTCCCTGCTAAAGTTTGGAGGTAACAGAATCAGTTATAGGGGCCCTCGTGGGCTTAACAATCAGTCGGTCAGATCCCCCCGGAGAGGTAATCATCCATAAAGGTTGTGTTTTGTCTGACCCCTATCTGACCCAGGGTACAAGAAGAATAACCCTTGCAAGTAACCTATGAGATACCTAAGTCAAGCAACTAATAAACCATTGTATAATTGAAGCACAGGTGAGAAGTTGTAAGTTCGGATCACCGTATGGGTAGTGTAGCAAATCCTGAAACCTTGAAAGCACTGCCTCTCATAGAGGTATGGGTACTAGCAAGATCCCCAAATACGAATAAATCCACATAAATATCTCTGATGCTAGGTGAGTATCTAGGTGTTATCCCTTCAACTAACTTCGCGCGACCTCGTGATTAACTCCAGTGTGAGAGGAGCCTCCTGATATTATCAATTATACAATGGACTTCTCAACTCCATGTCTCATACACATATGTTGATTTAATTTCCTTGGAGAAGTGTACTCACAAAAATCCTATTCCAAGGCACTAAATCCTAGACTAGTTTGTGCACCCTAAAAAATAAAATCGTGACTAATCAATTTTATTTTAAAGCGTAAATTTTATTGGTCGTGATAACTCAAAAGGTTATGGAAGTGAAACTCATGATGTTATGACTCTACAAGAAAATGAATATGAATATAATGCAAATTCTATCTTTAACTTCTCAATGAAGGATATGCTAATAAAAGTAGTGCAATTTTCAATTTCAACTCTGCAATTCAGAAGTAAAATGCAATCTTTCGCTTAATGAACTAATCTAATGATAAAGGTTCAAAGAAAAAAATGTTAACCAATGCAAAATGCCTTTTTTTTTTGTATTTTCAATATATTAAAGAGAAAATGCATGGACTGTAAAGCAACCTGATATAAATTCTATTGTGTATAAATGAAATAACTCAAGCAGAACATCAAGCAGCCAATAAAACAGCCCAGGGCTCAAGGACAAACAAGGATGAAAAATAAAGAGAAATACTACGCCCAAAAATTCAACTCCCAATAGGTTTCCTGTCAACCCAGATAAACTCAACAGGAACTACAGAGGCCTAAGAAGGCTCAACAATCATCAAATCCCACCCAACAATCACTAAACCAAGAAAACAAGCAAAGGGAAGTGATATATGTGACTGTTCATGAGAACAGGGCATATATACGAATCCTATAGTGATATGGAAAGCAGGTATACGCGGCTGTCATGGAAAAAGGAACATATATTCTTTAAAAAAAGGCAAGGAAAGTCAAGAAGGTTGGAAACTTAGACCCAGAGTGAATAGAATCTGTCAAGTAGTGATACAACAAGAAACACAAAGGAAAAAAAACAATGCAATAAGAAAAGGTACTTCAACCCTTAGAAGGAAGATCCATCCCTAGTGGAGTCGCAATTTCTGTTATGAGGGAAAAACTCTCTATGGCCAAGGGTAAAACACAACAAACGGGTATGACTGCAGAAATCAACTCAATTCCAACATATGCTATATAAACTAATGTGCAAGATAAGAAAGGGGCCTACCTCGATCCAACATTTGGTGATGTTCCATCGTTGATCACTTCGACCCAGAGCTTTATACCTGCAATAAGTTCTTAACAAATGAAAAAATAAAGTATATAATGATGATATGAAGGGTGTTAGCACATCAGATACCATAATCCATTAATGAACATTACAAACACGCCCATAGATAATAATCATGCATTTTCAATATACCAATAGGACGCGAAAGGAGTATTTCTATTAATAATTGATCAATAGAAGTGACAACATTACAAAATTTTGTGTCGGCACGGTTCAAAACCAAGAAACCAAGTTCCTTCAAACTGGGAATCCACCACTTCAATCCTCCACCAAAGGAAAGCTCATAGGAGAGAGTCAATGAGTTTCTCTCAACAATAGGGAAAGATCTTGGGGGATGAACACTGTGTTCAGACTTAAGGGACAAAGGGATGCATACTCAATATGAAGTAATTTATCCAGAGTAACTTTGCTCTCAAATTTGAATGCTTTCTCCCTTTCTCCATAGTTCGTAATTGTGCTTTTATAGCCTTCAGAATGCAACCAAAGGGTCGAGTCGGAAAGTTCCTAGTATATGGAAGGTCAAGGATCAGAGATCTCATGTCGTGACATGGGAACCCGACTTCATTTTTGTATTTTCTAGAACAAATCCTAATGTATGCAGGTTGTAATGGAGCAGCCAGCGTATACCCATCTTGCATATCTTATAATGAGCGTATATGTGGGAAAATGTATATTTTTGGCTCTGGATTCATCAAAAAGGGATGACAAGTCTGCATAGGGAAATGGAAAAAGGCCCTCTGTGCAAGATAGCAGCGGTGAGGTAAATCTTGCTATAACACTCCACTGGTTGACAACACACTGTACAAACAACTACTAGAGAGCTTGTTGTATCTCACACACTCCAGACCATACCTCTCCTATGCAGTTGGCGCAGTTTCCAATTTCATGCAAGAGTCACATAAGATACATTGGAAGGATGCAAAGTGTATCCTTCGATATGTATGGGGAACCATCACCTTTGGGATTCATTATGTAGCAAACTCTACATTAGATCTCATCGATTTTACTGATTCTGACTAGGTTGGTGATAGAACTGATCAGAAGTCCACATCTGGTTACTCAGTCAGTCTTGGTTCCGGGCTTATCCATTGTTCGAGCAAGAAGCAAGCTTCCATTGCTCTATCTTCAGCCGAGGTAGAGTATAGAGGGGTATTTAACATAACCATTCAGGCTATGTGGCTACAACATTTTCTCACTGAGTTGGGAATTCAGTTTCATCGGTTGATTGTCATCTGGTGTGACGACCAGAGCACTCTGAAGTTCTACAGAGATTTATTTTAGAGGCAGCAGATGAAGTAAATAGATATCCACATGCACTACATCTGGGACTTAGTACACGAGGGGATCATCGACCTACAATTCATTCCTTCAACAGAACATACAGCATACATCTTCACCAAAACCTTCACTGAGTAGAAGTTCCATTCTCTACGAAGTCATCTTGGAGTGAAGGATGCAGTTGCCTGACAATTGTAGTTATTCTTTTCACATGCATTGTAGCTTGAGGGGGTGTTTTCCCATGAGGTTTTCCCTCTTTCCTCACTTTATTTCAATGTATCTTCTGTATTTGGGTACCTAACATGGCCTTGTTGTTGAGACCCATTCTTTATTTTCACCATAGTGATGTTCAGGGGGGGTGTTGGAGTTACTTCACACACACCTAGGATTAATTTTTCCTAAGGTTTTTCCTTGTTTTT